>APFE030086756.1:0-40981 GCA_000404065.3 Pinus taeda
GTTTAGGCATGCTGCGAAAGAATCCCAACAGAGGGGTTGGAAAATGAACTCTGAGATTCTTCAAGCCACAGTTTAGGTATACTTCTAAGACTTTGTTTATCCTCATTGATCTGATTTTAGTTTGAATCTGTACGTGGGTTGCTCCATTTTCACTTATTAAAACAACTTTGCGGCTCATTCAAAATTTTATTTGCCAGAGGGGGACACATGTTAATATAGCGTAACTGTTACTATGTCACATAGGCCGACATCGTGTTCGTTAAGGATCAAGATGAGTAACTCAATGTCGACGTAGATAGATCATTTATTAATTTTTTTATAAATCTGATGTTTTACATTTAACGACTCGTTTTAAAAGCCTTCTAAAATAAAAATATGTATTTCATGTGGAGTTGATTGTTGATATTTATTTTGTTTTTTTAATTTAATGACTATATTGGAATAGATATTAATATTATTTATTAACTCTATAGAGTACATAATTACACAATTATTTATGAAAATGTTTTTTGCATCCTAATTCCTTTCCCTGTAGATGTGAAAACAAGTGAAGTAGTTAAAAGAACTTATCAACCTCTTACTTTCGTTAAAGATGGACATAAAAGAAATGTTTGTCCAAATTTAAAAGTCATTTAACCAATTGATGACCAACATGAAATCCCCAAAAACTTGGATATGAGTACACTCTTTAGCCAAGGTAAAGAGGAGAAAATTCTTGCAATCTAGGAGTTCATCCTTGTTATTGGATCTAGGGCCTAACACCATTTTTACTTTAAAAAATGAGAAACTAAAATCGAGAGGATAAAGCCCCCACCATTGTTATTCTCGGAGTTAATTGATGCACCATAAAAAAAATACCAAGGGCATGGATGTTCAAGATTTTCTACAATTACCATTATAGGAGGGGCGACCCCTTTCTCTGAGAGAAATGAACTAAAAAAGCCATGGCTTCAGTCATAGAGTGCTAAACAATTGAAGGATTCTCTTGGAATATGGCTCTATTTTGATCCAACGACACACACGAGGACAAAACTAGGGGTGGATTTTTTAAGGCATCACATGATGGATTTGAGAGTCAATTTGTCTTCTCCCCAACCCTATCCCCTGATTCTCCTACAACCCATTTGCATATATGCCAAACCTGCTAAAAGAAGGGCAAGTCATGAAAATGTTCATGGCATATTCTTTTGTATTCTCACACAAGGAGCACCAACTAGGCCTTGCCAGATATTTCTGAGAGTATCCCAAGTTGGGGCTTTGTTTTCAATTGGACACCACATAAAGAACTTAGATTTTATAGGGAATTTGGCCTTCCAAACTTTCTTCCACCATAATTTAGTGATAGGGTCATGTCTTATTACCATAAGCTAAACATAACTGAGCTTAGGTGTGTAAGCACAAAATGGGGATATTTTCGAAATAAGTAGAGGCTTTGTGAAAGTGCTCCATCTCTTGTGGTAGCCTTCATTAAGATTTGGGTCTCCAAAAAAAGGTCGTCCTTGACTATTTTGTGTGTGTGATATGAAAGTGATATGGAAATAAATTAGTCAACATGGATCCTCAAATAGTTTTTTTTTGTATTGAAATATTTTTTAAAAGGATAGATAATTATACATCTCCCTCACACTCAAGTAAAAATATAGGATATTTTCCTTTTGTTTTAATTATTACATGTTTTTATGTTTTTAATCAAAACTAACCCAAGTATGTATATTTATTTTTGTTTTTTTAATATAGTAGACATTGTATTTTCATGTGTGCTCGACCTGGAGTATTGTAATCATCATAAAATGTGTTAACTCCAGGCTGAACACAAATGGAGCTACACATGTACTACATACCAAGCTACACAATAACTAATAACGCTACCATATTGAGCATGGAATTATTAATGTTTTATATTGATTTTAATTAAAACTAACCAAACATACGTAGTCAATTTTTATAAATAATCATTTTTTGTTATGATAACGAACAATATTTTTTATTTAAATAATATTTCATTTTTAATTTAAAAGTTAGATGTATCATTTCCTTCATGACTTTCTATTACTTCTCTCAAACAATTTCATTTACTGTACAATCTGCATAAATACTCTTATGGATGTGAGGCGAGTGAATCTCTTGACCTTGTCCATCACAATTCTCTAATCCCTTCATGAGCTTCTATTATTTTGTGATTGCTTAGAGGCCATGGGAAAATTTTAAAATATTCGAATAATAAATAATCATAAGTATTAAATTATATTTAAAAAATAAATAAATTATGTTAACTTTAAATTAAATTTGTATAAAGACTTGAACTTATTTTTTAAAATAAGAATCTATAATCTAAAATAAAATTTAAACCCAAATTTCATTCAATAAGCAAAGTAAGAAGCCATTAAAAGTAGTTCTAGATGATACACAAATTTAAAAGTAGATTCCATTATCAACCTTTCAGTTTTGGTGTTGATATCCATCTACATTTGAGGGCAGCTGATATCGGCATAGTGGACAAAAATTACTAATTCCAAGCCACTTAATGATGCCTTCACTATGATAAAAGTGATTGCATGGCAGTATTTTGGCTTCATCACCAGCACGTATCGGGTCTATGCAGATACAACAACATGCACGTTCACTTTCAATGTAGATTACGTGCGTAGGCAAACTTTCAATGGCATATTTCGATGTAGGAGGAGGGCCATTGTTGAAATTATCATAATCAAGAATAATGATTTCATATTCTTCTATTATATTCAAATGAAAGTAGTAGATAATATGGTCATATCCATCAATACTAATCTGGTTGCCAGATCTATTTCCATTCAACTCAAACTCATACTCAATATCGTCATATCCATCAAAACTAATCATGTCCTCAAATTCATCTGCATTCGTGCCCAACACATAGTCATACTCTACATGAATTCCATTATAATTAATGTGCTCAAATCCATCGAAAATCCCATAATCGTCCTATACAGGAATTTCACTATAATTAGTGTGGTCATATCCATAAAAAATCCCTTCAATTTTGTAAAATCACCATCTTAATTCTAAGTTATATTTTAGCCCTTTGTTGACACTACGATTAACACCATTCAAAATTTTGCCTACACTTAAATTTTAGAGACTAATGAGGATCTTACGATCTTTTGTTCCATGTTCACTTCATGGTCAATTTTTTTTTGCTAAGTTTCTAAGTCTTCTTCTAAAACTCTAGTGTCGATGTCACTTGCTCACACATGCTCGACCCTTAATGAGTTCATAAATGGACTTCCTTTATGCAAGATTGAACAAGCATAGTGCAGTACATCAAGACAGTGCCTGCGCAATGTTCAACCCATGCTAACATTTAATATGCACTCTCCATTCACAGTATCCCTCACTTTGGTTGCAATTGTACTTTTATTTTGGTGAGTTTTCCCAATTGTTGCTTTTGCGCACCTTTGTTTTCGTAAGTGTCGCTTTAACATTTTTAGTTGTAATTTTTGCTTGTGTTCACTTTAATAAGCATATATTTCATTTTACCTTCACTCTAGCATGTGTCAATTTCAATTTCCTTAGCATTTTGCAAGTGTCGTTTTCACATTTTCTTACAAACACAAGTGTCATTTTTAGTTGTTTCCTCTCATGTATGTGTCATACCTTTGCATATCACTAGAGGCAATTATAGCGCACTATCTTGCATTATATTGTCCTACGTATCATAAGAATATGACAAGATACATTCTTGTAGCTCAGCACACTTTTTGGTCACAGTCGACACTTGTGTTGCAATGTGTGTTCTGGGTGTTGTAATCTGGCATTTTAATTGTCACAATTAGAAATATGTGTTGCTTTGCTTCTATTTCAAGGTGTTATTGTTTTTCTCGAGTATTTTGAATTTTCATAGCTTGTAACAATGGCATTCATGTCTGCGATCCATGTTTGAGTCTCGTTTGGTTGCATTTCCCTCTCTTACTCTATTTGTCCCACACTTAGCCATTTCGAAGCTCTTCTTGGTCCTCCTACCCAGTGTAAGTTATGAAAGCTTTAATCCTTCACCAAGTGATGAGCATTTTCTATCCATGAGCCTCATCGATTAGATATTTTTCTCCTAGACTTGTGCACTAAGTCTTTCTTAAGGTCATCTCTTATGGTTTCACATTCAAAATATCTCCTCCCTCTCACATTGCATTAAATATCTCTTGGGAAAATTGACTTACCTTCTACTACTTACCTCAATGAACTACATAATCTCTTATTACAAGTAGCCACTGTGGAAGCAAAATGCACCAGCCTTTCCTATATATCATGGTTAAGCACATCACACACTCTTAGTGGGTAGTAATTTCTTCCCTTATGCCTTTTATATGCATTATTCCCTCTCCATGTGGTCTTGGCTCTCTTTCCCAGTGCACAATGCATCGTCAGTGACCAGTCATGCTGCCTTGTCTCTTGCAAGTGTGCACTACGCCCAAGACTTATCCTACCTTGCTTCCTCTGCACACGGTGTAGTCCTAGATCCCCTTATTAGTCACTTTCATATCAAGTTATGCAGTCATTATATTCATGTCCCTTCAGCCCTACGCACTGTGTAATCTTAGTCAGCAGGCTCATCTCATTTATCATTGTACTTACCCACTACACTAGATCTTGAAGAAATCCTCTTCATAGTGCAAGGCATGGTAATTATGAAAATTGGTGACTTATTAAGCCATTTTGGAGCTAAATTTCAGCCTCCTCCTCAAGCCCTTCCTTCTCATTCCTTTCGCAGGCCTATCACAAGCAGCTTCTTCCATGAGATAGGTAGAGATAGGATAGTTGATTTCAATATTGATTTTTCCTTATCATGAGTGATATTCATTGGCAAGTTTACTTCCTAAAAAAGGCAAGGTGATTCTCATGGAATATTTCAAGGATGAGATACAAATAAGAACTTGCATATAAGAAGCACAAAGAAGAACCATCATGAAAACATGGAGAGATCATGAACCAAGATAGATTTAATACATTTCATGATTTCTCAAAAGGTCTCGATGTTGATCCTAGACCCTTTGGAGGGTGAAGATAAATAATAAGGAGAGTCTTAACATGAATAAGAAAAATTTAAAGTAGCAAGGAGAATGACTTGGCATTACCACATAGTATTGTAACTCCATGTCATCATTGCCAAGTCATGGTTTGTATGTGTTGAGAAATCTAGGGAAACATAGTTATGGCTACTTATTAATTTGATTTCTCTTTTACTTGACAATTCCTTATCATTAATTATTACTTCTTCATCTTTTTTATTATATTTTTCATCGTCAAGACAATTTCCAAAACTTGAAAGACAGCAAAAGAACACAAGATATAGGCACTTAGCCAAGCAAACGCCTATGAAGGGGAAAACCCAATGAAAATCTTCCACTAGTAGATTCAGATCATATTGAGACAACCAAGATCCTTTTTACCAAACAACATACCTTCCTCACTCAAATCATGAAGTAAACCATTCTCCTTCTTCTTATGCAATCCTCAGTCTAAGTATTTCATCTTTCACCAACAATTCCTATAATATTTATCATTCCCTTTGTATTCGAGGCAGAATCTAAACTCCACAGATTTCTCCTTCCTTCGCTATAATAACTCCTTCGCTGTGATGATAAAAGACTTTAGTTAGACACCTTCTCTCTACCTTTTCTTCATGTGAATTATAGATCACTTACTTCACCTCTTCAATAGGTTAAATAGTTGTTGTATATATACTCTTATTGTGTGAGGACATGACCCTTTAAGGAGGTAAACTTGATAGTTGCTTGAGGCCGAATTTAAGTTCTTTAGGTTGACTTGATGGTGGGGGAGTTTACATGTATAAAAAAAAATGAAATAAATTTCTTTCTTTGACATAATGATCCCAAGAAGGGTCTAGAATACAATGATAATAACAGTGACTCAAGACATAAACCTAGAAGCCTACAATGGAGGCTTTGACATATTGACCAATGACCCAAGCATGAAACACATGCTTTAATAAGTCAATAAAAAAAATATATTTTCTTTCTTTTAACAAATATAATTATGAAGACCGACACTACTTACATTCTTCAACAGTCCCTCTTAACTAGGGAGGTATTCTTATATATATATATGGATGAACTAAAAATGATATGATCTATGAAGATTCATAGCACACACATTACTACAAATTAGATACTTGACCAGGGTATCTAACTGGGTGGTACTAAGGTGTGTTCCAAGCTTCAACCTTTATAGTTTCCATTAGGCTTCAGCTCTAACACCAACCCATGGATCTAGGTATCATATCCAAGGTTGGCGCTCCACAAGACTAATGATGCCCTCCCCACTTTGGGATCTATACATCATCACAGGTTGGCTAGATGTCCTCCCAAGAATCTTGTCTTCCTAAGATGCTTCATCTATCCTTGTCAACTAAATTAGATATATCCACTAGTCCAAGCATGCTTCAAAATGTTCAAGCTTCTTATAGAGAGATCCAACACAATCACAACCCTAATTAATAATAGAATTTCAATATGTGTGTGTGTGTGTTTGTCAGAAACCTTTGGGGTCCTTAATCTTTTTGATGCTTCTTAGGTCATCAAAATGTCCAAACTCGATTTTACCGAAGATTCGTTTTTCAATTTACTCAGCAACACCAAACTCATCCTCATCCCTTTATCCAAGTCTTGTTCATTGATCATGAATATCAATCTGAAGTGCTTTAACTATTCTTATATCTTAATCATCCTTATGATCTTTATATAAAGTTATCAACTAGAGAAGATTAACTTTTTCAACCAAACTCCCTCTCAAGTAGGGAAATATACATTTTTCCTTTATCCAAGTTTCTTCTCAACTAGGGAATAAGTTCATCAAAAATTTTATTCTTTTAGCCACATAAACTCTTTTCTTTTGCATCATCATTTCATCAAGAACTTCAATCTATCAAAGTTTCATTCCTTTAGGAACATCATTCTTTCTATGGCAACAAGATCATCTTTAATGTCATCATCATTATTATAGCTCCATCTTTCCATCATGCAAATCATTATTATCAAGTCATCTTTATTTATGAGGTAGATGAACATCTTGAAGATCATGTATCTGGAACTCCTCACAATAAGTACACCCAAGTACAAATATACAGGAGCATGAAGTTAACGTTATCAGAATAGGGTTATCATGTTATTCCAATAAAAAACAATCAAGCTTTAGGTATCAAAACCTAAACCTATTTAGGTTTACAATCAACAAGAGTTACATCTTTTCATAATCTAGATTTCAACAAATTTGCTTGGGGGTTTTGTTAAAAACCTTAGATTCCATCATCGATACATAAAGCCTTAAATATTAGCAACTAAACCAAGTTAGCAAACCAATCATAGCATTTTACATCTAGGGTTTCAATATTAGGCTCTTATAATCTCATGTCAAACTCTACTAGTGTTTGTCATGAACCCTAGATCTCATTAAAAAAATTAAATCATGGATATCAACAATAAAGTTAGCATCCTAGAAATTTATATCTATGGGTTCATTACTATTTCCTTATATCAATCTCTTAATAGATTTTTTATCATAAACCCTAGATACACACATCAAATTCCAATAATTTGACCAGAATAGGGTTTCAATAATGCAGAAGCTGATGCACCTAGGTTTTCATTCCTAGGATTTTACATTGACTATTTCAAGGGTTTTGTCATAAACCCTAATTCATCAAACCCTAAAATTTTAGTGTTTCATCATTTATCCTAGATATCATCAACAAACCCTAAAAGGTTTGGGTTCCTTCATAACATTACTAAAATCCTAATCATCAAGAGAGTAGGATATCACTATATGTTCCAGAATTTATCAATAAACCTTAGGTAGACTAGGGTTTCATTATTATTGTCAACATGCCCTAAGCATCAAAAGGTAAGGGTTTTGCAGCGAACCATAATGGTTAGGGTTTCACCAAAATGAACAAATGGTAAGAGATAGTATGACAATGGTAGATTTATCTAGTTATTAATCACCCTAACACGAATCTTTATGACTCAAAACCCTAAACATAAGAAAGTTAGTAATCGAAGGAAAAATTCAAAATGATTGCATCTTTGAATCAAGAATAACTACTACAAATCCTGTACTTTTATAAATACCTTGAGTTTCCTCTTTTACAAACCTTGAATGGCTCCCTCTTCATTATAACAACATCTTCATGGCCCATTTTTATGTGATTCAACTTGTGCCCTGGGAGCTAACCTGATTTAACAAGTCACCATTCTTAATATATATACCTGCAATAATTATTTACAAGCATATCCAAAATATATGAGTAGAATAGTGTAATTATTATATAATTTTTCCATTACATTTTGAGGATTGAATTTCAAGGGATTTTGAATACAAACCTTAAATATATCTAAGGGAATTATATCAAAATTTAGATATCATTCAATTATATATATATATATATATACACTCCCATATATTAACAAGTCGTATCACAATGAAAATTTGCAAGAACTAAAATCTCAAACACTTTAATGAAAATCTCAGAATTACATACCTCTGTCTTTGATGATGAAGGATTGATGTTCCATAGAGCTTGTTTCTTATTGAAAACATATTTTTATATATTTGAGATATAAAGAATAGAGATAATACTTAGCTAATTTTCATGAGATCTTCAATGATTCTTCCATAGGCTGGTGCAAGTTAGATTGAAGAAATTCTTCTTCCAGATGTATACAAAGATGCCCAGCTTGCTTAAAGAGTTCTATATTTGAGATTCATTTTGATTTATTATTATAATATTGTGAAGGCTCATCTTTCCCTTGTGCAAAGGTCTCCTTTCAGTGTTGACTATAGTCCTTATGATGATAGTAGCTTCTAATAAGTGAGGAACATTCCAATATTGTAATTTGGTCACAATCACAGAATTCAAGGATTCAACTTTCTTCTTATGTTACTCATAAGATTCAGCTTCTTTGAGTATAGTGACACGCATTCCAAAATCTTTAAATTATTGTTCTTAGATATTTTATGTAGAATTATGCACAACACCTCACAGAAGTCTCGTCTCCTTCTTCTAGGTTGTTGTAGTTTCAATTTTTTACCTTTATAAAACTTCTAAACAGATCGGTTCTCACTAATCATCAAGTGAAATTTTTTTAGTTTCTTCTTGTCCACAATGACATGCTCCTTTTCATCCACAAACATTTACAATTTTTTTGACTTTTTTGGATCTCTCAGATGATACAATATTCATATTTTTTTATAGTGATTTCAGACCTTTATACTTGAGCATAAAACTGTGATTTTTCTTTCAAGTATTTCAAATTTTTCTAGGATAGTAATCTAGCCTCTCAGACTCTAAGAATGATCCTAATTAACTCTTTAAATTATTTTCCTCTCCTTGCTCAGGGTCGTGGCCTAGTCACTATGGTATTAGCTCACAAATATGCCCAGAAATTTGTTCTTCTTTCCTTTAGTAGCTTGGTCCTAGTTAATTGATTTTTCTCCCTTTTCTTGAAGCCTTCTATCATTATAGTGACCTTCTAACTACTCATATGCCAATGAACCAAGTTCTGATACCAAGTTGAGAAATCTAGGGCAACATAGTTCGGGCTTCTTATTAATTATATTTCTCTTTTACTTAAAAAATTCTTGTGAGTAATTACTTCTTCTTCTTTGTTATCACATTCTACATCATCAAGTCAATTTCCAAATCTTTGAAGACAACAAGAGAACACAATATGTCAGTACTCAACCAGGGAAAAGCCCTTATGAAGGGGAAGATCCAACCAAACTCTTCTACTAGTAGATTCAGCCTAAATTGAGACAACCAAGACCCTTTTGACCAGACAAAAGACCTTCCTCACTCTAGAACATCAAGTAATACCTTCTCCTTCTTATGTAGTCCTTGGTCTAAGTATTCCATCATGCACCTTTTGTTCCTACAATATTTATCATTCCCGTTGTATTTGAGGCAAAATATAGACTCCATAGGTCTCTCCTTTCTTCACTATAATAACTCATTCATTGTGATGATAAAAGACTTCAGTTAGATTCATTTTATCTACCTTTTCTTCATCCCAATTATAGATCACTTATTTCACCTCTTCAATAGGTTGAATAGTTCTTGTATATATATACTCTTATTGTGTGAGGATGTGACCCTTTAAGGAGGAAGACTTTCAACTGCTTGAGGCTGACATTAAGTGTTTGAGGGTGACGTGATGACGAAGGTGTTAATATTCTAAAATACATGAAATAAATTTCTTTCTTTGACATAATGATCCCAAGAAGGGTGTAGAATATAATGATAATGACAATGACTCAAAACATAAACCTAGAATCTTACAATGGATGCTTTGACCTATTAGCATGAAACCCATGCTTTAATATGTCAATAAAAAAAAAAAAAGTTTCTTTTAACAAACATAATTATAAAGACCAACACTAGTTACATTCTTCAACAGTACAAGTGTCATCACAATGTCATATGTTTCCATGTGTCATGTCACATTACTTATGGAATGTAATGATGTAATTATCAAAAGTAAAAGGAAAAATGTAATGTATTGAAGTCTAAGAGTCACATGTGGAATATGAAAAATCACATATGGACAAATGAGTCAAATAGAAGTTCAAAAGTCATTTAGAAGTCCAAGAGTCATGAGGGAAGTTCAAGAGCCATAAGGATATGGAAGGTAATTCCTCTTATTATAAGAGAAACCTCATAACTCAAGCAAAAGGATTTTTGGCTTCTTCAGCTTGGCGTAGGAGAGAATACTATTCCTTAGAAGAAAAAAGTGCCTTAATGCTCCACTATTGGAGCTAGTGTATCACCATTGCAATTGGGTACATGGATATTTCACCTAAAAATTAGAAGCTCATTGAGCCAACACATTTTCATGCATTGTCGCAAATATTATAATATTATTCTTTGGATATTTGTAGTATATGTTATGTTCATAAGTACTAAAGAAACTGAATTTTATTATTATTATTAATATTTTGCACAATCTTCTTATTATTCATATCAAAAAGTAATTAAATTGTTTATTTTTTATTGCTTTTTGTTCTTAAGTATTGAAATTGAAATATTTTATTGTGGTTTACATATATATTTTTTAGCAAGGAAACAAAGTGTAATTTCATTCATCAAGATAATGTTAAAATTACATTTTGTAGAGGCACACTCTAGGTGCTTTTGTGAGAAGAAAGATATATTAGATTTGTGATCCACATCAAAGTTTTATTGTTTGTTCATAAAAATACATTCTGATAAAGGGAGGGAATAAAATAGCACTTTAATTTATTAATTGAATTTCCAAAGTCTACTTTTTGTACCCTGATGCATGTTTGCTATTTATATCTAATGACAAATCTTGTTTTTCATCCTTGTCCTGAGGATAAACCACAATAGATGATGAGGATAAACTACCATAGATGATTAAAACATTGGTTGAAAAACCAAGATATGATTATTTTTTCCAAAATACATTATAGAGTACAGAAAACTGAAATCCTTGAAAGTGATTGCAGGGCAGTGTTTTGGCTTCATCACCAACAGCTATCCGGTCTGTGCAGACACAGCAACATGCACTGTCAACGGAGATTACGTGCGTAGGCAAACTTTCAATTGCAGATTTCGATGCAGGAGGAGGACCACGGTTGAAATTATCATCATCAAGAACAATGATTTCATTTTCATCTGCTGCATTCAAAGGAAACGCAGAGACAATATCATCATCCAAATTCTTCTTCAATATTCAGGGAACTATGATTTGGATTTTGTTGATTGCCTGAAGTTCCTAGTTCAGAAACAGAATTTGGATCATCAGCAGGGTCCGGATTCGAGGAAATACTCCGTTCTTCATCTTGAGCTTCCTGCGAATCACCCTCCTCTGAATCCCATAGGCCGAATTCCACTTTCAACCCATTTACTGCATAATAGAAAGTCTCCGTTCCACCAGTAGTTTCGTTTCTGAAATCAATATTTTCGTCCAAAGAAGAATGGTTTGGAACCCCGATTCTTATGAAATGTTTAACCAGACAAAGCAAGTATTTGCGATAAAACTCCATCGTGTTTTTGTCTTCTCTGCCTGGAATAAGCAATTCTTGGCACTCACACTCGCCCGAAGTCGTTATGTATTTCAACCATTTACCGCATGCTAAGACTCTGTTTATCCACTCTGATCTAATTTCAGTTTGAATCTGTACGCAATAATAAAATTAAAATTAAAAATCAAAATAATAAATAATAAAATAAAATATAGATGGTAGTAATATGAGAAAAATAACAAAAACCAGTAGCAAAAATATAAAAAAACAAAATAATAATTAATAAAATAACAAATCAAAACATAAAACCCAAAACAAATCAAAACATAAAACAAAAATAATAATTAAAACATAAAAAAATAATGAATAAATTTTTTATTAAAACTAAAAATGAGTTGAAAAGCAAAATAAAATAAATAAATAAAATTTGAATTTTTTAAATGCATTTTGTCAAACAAATATCATGTAAATTAAATATTTATATTCACTTAACTTGTTGTATGTGATATTGAATCTTTAAAACAAGCCCCCCACGAGGACCACTTTCAAGATTGATTTTTCCCTTACCTAGGCAAAATGGATGGAAGCAAATTGCTCAAAACAAAGGCATATTTCCCTATTAATTAGGCCGATAGGCCTTTCCTTTGAAAGAGACCTTCGTCGTCCCTTTCGTTCTCCCGCTGACACGTGGCGTCTGCGGCATAACACCTCGTCGATGAACGCGTTAGAAATGTCGTAGCCGGAGTTTCAGCCGTAGCCTTTTCCCGTAACTGTCAGTCCAACTCCGCTTTAACTCAATGATCCTTCCACCGTAGGCACGCGTCCACCCCAATTCCACGTGCTGGGTTGTTGGAAAGAATGGACAACCATTACGAGCCCTGCAACCGAGAAAGCTGCAGAATCCGCGGAAAGCCGCCACTGGAATTCTGTCGATTATTCCAGATTTCTGTGGTCTATTATCGGGATTCACATCATCCACACCAGTGCCTTAATTGGTATTTTTATCGCTGGTTTAAAGCAGTGAATCAGAACAAGAAGAAGAAGAAGTGTCGGATCAAAATCTATGTAATTTCGGAATGGAAGGCGCTAAGGGAAGAAGGATATTGGTTGCAGTGGACGAAAGTGAAGAGAGCACGTATGCCTTGAAATGGGTTGTTGATTTTCTGCATCTTGATTCCACCGACACACTCATTTTGTGCTATGCTCGGAAAGCTTATGAAGGGCTCAGAGGTCCTGGTAAGCAATCAGAAAATCTTAATAATTTTTCTAATTCGTTCCCTTTTTTATGATTGTGCTTGTGACCAGAGCAATTCTGGTTGTGTGTTTATAGGTTTTGCTAGATTTTGGTTGGGCTATTTTGCCCATTCCTGCAATTTCACTCTGTTCTATGGTTGTGGCGTAGGGAGCTACTAGCCATGATTTTCCCGGAGTATTTCGTTTTTTCTTTTAAATGCCATTGGGCGTTAGATTGATCAGAGAACGTTGATCATAATTTCGGGCTGAAAACTAGCCTGGGTCATAAATTCTAATAGCTCGAGGTCTTCTGACGGGATTATGATCAAGCCGTGATCATAAAACCCTAATATGAACCCTGCCTTCATTCATTTAATTCGGTATTTAGTACTTCAGTGGTTAGGGAGTTAAGAGAAGAAGCGGTTGGGGCAGGGGAAGGCATCTCTGGAGGCGCCTTTTACCTAACGCCAGTGGGAAACTGACGATGAAGCTTGCAGGTGTCAAGGTATGAAACATTTTACATGCCTGCATTAATATCACTGTGTATTATGTAATGTCCTCGAGTAATTTCTTGCCCATAGGGTTCTACTTGTTTAGGGTTTCAACTTATGAAGATAACAACAGTACGCATTCATTTAACAATTATAACAGTAGGTATTCTCAATGATATACAAGATGTATCAACAGTCATAAGGTTGAAGCTCTACAACAGGGTTCCGCCTAATGTCTTGGTGCTGTACACAGGAACTATTGTCACAGAAGACGGAAAAGAGAAGAAGGTTACTATTGATTTTGAGCATTTCAAGCCTATTAATGCCTCTCTTTATTTTTTTGATAATAAGTTCCATACAGAGGCACTGAATGAACTTCTAGAGTCTGATGATAAATTTGGTTTTATAGTTTATGGATGGTAATGGCACCCTTTTTGGTACTCTGAGTGGTAACACTCGTGAAGTGCTTCACAAGTTTACTGTATACCTGCCTAAAAAGCTTCAGGCTAAGATATTGAATGTTGTGGATGTGTCGTATGGAGGAGAGAATGGATTTAATCAAGCAATTGAACTATCTGCTGAGATTCTATCAAATGTTAAGTTTGTTCAGGAAAAGCGCTTGATTGGTAAATATTTTGATGAAATCAGCCAGGATACAGGCAAGTACGTATTTGGTGTGGAGGATTCTTTAAAAGCGCTGGAGATGGGAGCTGTCGAAATCCTAATTGTGTGGGAGAGCTTAGATGTCAATAGTTATACTCTGAAGAATTCTGTTACTGGTGAAACTGTCATTAAGCACTTGAGCAAAGATGGAGAACTTGATCAAAACAATTTCAGGGACCTAGGCACACATGCTGAGTTGAAAGTTCAAGACAAAATATCCTTGTTGGAGTGGTTTGCAAATGAATACAAGAATTTTGGCTGCACTCTTGAATTTGTGACCAACAAATTGCAGGAAGGTTCTCAGTTTTGCAGGGGATTTGGTGGTATTGGTGGGATCCTTCGTTACCAGCTGGATATGAGGACTTTTGATGAGTTGTCCGATGTGGAGGATGTGTATGAAGATTCTGAATAAGTATCCTAAGAATGTCGACTACAGCTCGGCATCAGGCCTTGGGAATTCAATTGTTTTATTTTCAAGACTAGGCAAATTTGAGGTAGGCATATTCTCTTACATTGGGTCATGCTGGAAACAGGTTTTTTCATTCAAGGATCATGTCTCTGTTACATTGGGTCATGCTGGAAATAGGTTTTTTCATTCAAGGATCATGTCAAGGTGGGATTTGTACAGATAATACAACAGTGTACAGTAATACCTATTCATATTTCTAAACTTTCAAGAATATCTACTCAAACAAATTAAAAAAAATTATATCTACTCGAACAAGTTGAAAAAAATTATCAAAAAATCTATCAACTAAGCTTTTTAGAAAATAAACTTTAACAAACTCTTTTATTCTATAAAAAAAACTTAATAATAACGCATTCATTAGTGCGGAAAAAACATACTTTAATACCATTTACCTCTAAGATTATAACATTATAAAAATAATCTGTAGCCTCTCTCTTACGTGTTCTGCCATTATGACACGGACCATTATGTCATCGAACGCACTAGCAACGAAAACACATACTAAATGATTAATAATGTTAAATGCAAGACTCCGAAAGCATATTAAATAATTAATTAAATTAGGGTAAATCTGGGAAGACGCATAAAATATACACAGACCTGCTCCTCATGACTAATGGGCACTATCCCAAGATTAATGATTTAATTACAACTCTCTTTTTCTTCTACTTTGCTATTCATAGATGGAGTTCTCCTTTCAATCGCTGGTGCAGCTGCTCCACTACTCCCCTTTCAAAAGCTGGTGTTCTCCTTTCAAAAGCTGGTGCAGCTTTGGACAATGGAAGGCATAAAGTGCCCTCAAGGACGTACATTGTTCAACACCTTCCAAGTCCTCTAACTCAGAGCACCCAGAAACATCAAGCGTGTGAAGCTTTATGCACTGCGCCAACCCTCTCACTTTCTTTAGCTTCACACATTCAGAGACCCAAAAATGCTGCAAAGACCTCAAATGTTCAAGCCATGGAAGCTCTTCTAACTCCTGCCATCCATCCAGCGACAACATCTTCAAATTCCTCAAGTCACGGAGCCAGGGGAGTTCCCTTATGGGACATCTCTCTACTCTCAACTCAGTCAACTGAGTCAACACTCCAAGAGAAGCCGGCAGTTCGCTTATGGGACATCCCTCTACCTTCTTCTTCAATCGCATAAAGCTCCCTCAAGGACGGATATTTTCTGGCATGAAGCCTCCTCAAGGACGGACATTGTTCAACACCTTCCAAGTCCTCTAACTCAGAGCACCCAGAAACATGAAGCGTACAAACTAAAATTCATAGCAATTGTGTTAATTTTGGGTTAAAATAAAATAGAAAATGTGTTGATTAGGATTCTTAATTTTGGGTTAAAATTATTTGGTTCTTAAAATAAAATTTGATTGTGCCGCTTCCATTTGAATATTTTACTGTGTTGAAATTAGCAGGGCACCTAACAATAACCATCTAACTCGACTTTTCCAATTTAATAATATTGGAGAGAATGTAAGTATTTTCTTTAAACATAAACCTCCACTTTCTAGGTCATTTGATCTTTAGCGAATCATGTATATTTGGAAAAAGAATACGAATATTACAAAGAAAGTTGTGATTATTTGTTCACTGGTTGTGTAGACATCTACAAAACAACAACGTGAATGGCACAGTTTCAGATTGGCTATCAGAACTAAAAAACCTTAAAGAGCTGTATGTTGCTCTTTGCACTTTTTGTGACAATTATTCAAAATAAAAATTCAACAATTTCAATTTAATAATATTATCGGCCTCTCTTTGTACCTTTTGGGACAATTGCTAGTATATTAACTTCAAATGATCATATCTTTCTCAAATAGATATTTTTCATTCCCCATACTAATCGTCATTTTTTTATAGTTAGTAGTAGAAAAATCAGTAGGGTTTTCAATTTGTACTTTTCATAATCTTCTTGTCCTTATAAGTTTGAATAATCTCAACTGATAATTTAACTATTGTATAAAATTTTCTATGAAATTAAACCAAATACATTTAATAAAAAGGTGAAAATATTTGCTATCATGATCATGACAAAATTAGATTCCATGTAAAATAACATTTTTCATTAAATTGTAACATTATTTTTTTTTAAAGATTTTTGAATTGATTCCTACATTATGGAAAGTCATTGACAAGTTAAGTGATAAAACATAATATTTATTTAATATTCATCCTAGGTTATGTTTCTTACCATTTTTTTTGCCTTTTTTTGTGGTTTTTAAATATTTTAAAAGTGTGAAATATGAAGTTGATAATTTTTAAGACATGTGTTTTATTATTGTTTCCTTCTTTGCTATGTTTTTTTTTTGGAAAATATCAACTTTAGTTTTGGAATTTTCCTTAATATCATGCACCTATAGCCACAATTTAAGTTGGGCACAGTGCCAAGGTGTGCTTGCCAATTTTTCAAAAGAAAATGATCTATTGTAAAGTTAATAAATTATCAATAATCAAATATGTTCAGTGTTCTAATGGACATCCAACTCTAACTAAAGCAAAGTTTCACACAAATTAGTTAAGTTCCGGATGCCAAGCTCATATGTCTCAAGAATATGACCTTTTAGAGGAAGGTCTATTTCACCTATTTTGACATGAGTGTCAATGCCTCCATGATAAATCCATGTCTAAATTATATTGAAAACCATCACCATTCTAAGATTCATTGGGAAAATAATGTAGGTTGTCAAACCTATACAATTAGTAATTGCAAACAAATTCTTAATAAAACAGAAAAGATACGGTGGAAAACACACAAATTTACACAAAGGTTTTATATTGGAAACCCAAACATAGGAAAAACCAAAAACTTTTTTTTCAGTATATTTTCTATAGAGTATTACAATATAATATATATCCTTGTGATATACATGAACTACCAATCCAACCGTAGTTCCTTAACCAAAACTATAAAACCATTGGAAAAACCATCATGCACCACAAAACCACATTTAGAAAAATCGAGGGCTGAAAAGCGTCAAAAATCAAATACAGTTTTTTTTCAAAAAAATGGGTGTTTCCCCAATCCCCATGCAAGGGGGCTCTCATCACCTTGTTCAAGGGGACGACATCCCCCCCTTTTTTTCGTGGTGCATATAATTCGTCCAAATAATATAACACATACCCAACATTCTCCAACTTTTTGTTTTAATTGCATACAACGGGCCACAAGAGTACACAATCAACAATTCAAGGCAGTGATTCCCATTGTTCCCCTACACCAAGAGAACTTTTCAATACTCATATATTTTGTTAATGCATCTGGAACATTTTTCAAAGTGTCCACCTTTAACTATAACACATTCTTCTCTTCAACCATATCCCTCAAAAAGGGTTACTAAACACTAATATGCTTTGTCTTTGAATGATAAGCAATGTTCCTTGCCAAGAAAATTGTACTTTGGTTGTCACAATCTATCCTTATATCTTGTTGTACCAACCCCATACTTGAACAATCTCAATAACGTAACTTCTTACTTGCTTGCATGAGTGGTTTCCATGTATAAACTTTTGTAGTTGAAATTACCACTACAAATTGTCTCGTGATCATCCAATTAATTGCTTCTCCATATAGGTTAAACACATACCAACTTGTATATACAATATGATCCAGATCTCTAGCCCAATCTCAATAAAAAAAGTCATGAATGGAAAACACTCTATCCAATCCTAGTCTTCCTTGGTAGCATAATCCATATCCAATAGTGCCATGCATATACTAGAAAACCCTCTTCATTCTTGTCCAAAGCTCCCTCCTTAGTTTTGACATATATTTTCTTAATGCTCCCACTATATGTGCAATCTTCAATCTATTACAGACCATTGAATACATCAAACTTCCAACCAAATTAGCTTATGGAATGTGGGGCATGTCCTCCTCCTCTTTCATGTGCCTTGGGACACTGATCCGTAAATAACTTTACACTTATAGGAATAGTGATCTTCATTGGTCTAGTCTGTTACATATTTAACCTCTTCCTCTTCCTCTCCCAACCACACTAGCGTATGGAATGTGGGGCATGTCCTCTTCCTCTTCTTATGCCTTAGGAAACAGATTTGAAAATAACTTTACACTTATAGGAATAGGGACCTTCATTGCTTTACTCTCTTACATATTTAACCTTTGCATTATTGTTTCAACATACTTCCTCTGACTTAAACAAAGTTCCTTATTTTCATGGCCTCTTTTAATTTCTATGTCTAAGATAAAATTTGCAACACTAGGATACCTCATGTTAAGTTTAGAGGAAAACTAGATTTTCACTTCCTAGGTGATTTTCCGGTCATTCCTAATCCACATGCAAGACCAAAAAAAAAACATTATCACCAACTAATTTAAAATACACACAATGATATGTTTTACTCCTTGTGAAGCAAATTCCCAATATATATGTATCAATATTTTGATACCACGTCCGTGGTGATTGCTTCAACACATATAAGAACTTTTTTAGCCTACATACCAACTCCTTCTTACCCTTCATGACAAATCCTTTTGGTTGCTTCATGTAGATCTTTTCTTCCATATTCCCATGTATGAATGTTATCTTCACATCCATATGTTCTACTTCAAAATCAAAAGTAGCGGAAACTGAACAAAAATAAAGAAATCTAATAGAATCTAAGTTTACAAAAAGAGAAAAAAATATCACCAATTCAATTCCCTACACCTGCAAATAACCTATTTCTACTAACCAGGCTTTGTATTTCTCCATTTTTCCTTTTGCATTCAACTTCTTCTTAAACATCCATTTTCTACTAATGGGTTTTCTTATAGCCAACAACTCCACTAGATTCCAAGCCTCCTTCTTTTCTAAGGCCACCATTTCTTCGACCATGGTGATGAAGGAAAATTTATCTTTCCTTGCTATGCTCACTTCCACGAACTTTCAATCTTAAGAATACCAAGAACTCTACAGAAATTTGACTAGTTAACTATTACAATCATATAAATATATTCATTAATATATATGTCGAGATACTACATAATCCATAAGCGTGTAAAAAATCCATTTTAAAACCAAATTCATATGTACATGTTTGGCCTGATTATACATTCATTTGGCCATTTTATTTCCCCTCAGGCTTACAATATTTATTATAACATATATAAAAAAATAATTTTTCTTAGATTGATAAATCAGTCTACAACCCACTCATGTTTTTCAAGGTAGACTCGCTTTTTGCTTGTTGAAAAAATATTTCCTATCCATATATTTTATAAACCCTAAAAGCACCCCAATAGTTTATAATACTTCTAAACTTTTTCTTATCCTAATATCTTTCTAATTGCTACCAATATTTTTTCTCCCACAACTTCTCATGATTTGTTTCTGAAATTTTTCGTGCCTTAAAAGGCATATTTTCTTCTTAGAAATCTTATCTCTATCTATAGTTCTCTAAGAAATTAAGAAATTAAGAAATTAAAATTATTTACAGTAAGGAAATAAAATTCATTTTCCATATTAAAACCCAGTTTGGAGCTTTATTTCCAAAAAACTTGATGACTTGGAAGCTCTAATGCTCTTGCATCACAATCCCAAGGTAGAAAAAAAATCGTGACATCCTACTCATGTTTCATTAATTTTGACATCCTCCGGGATCCCAAACTTTGTGTTGCAATTGATCATCCATCTCATTGTACAGTTGTCCTTCTCCATCTATTTCTCCAATTCCACCATAATTCCACTCCAGCTTCTCTGATTGTAAGACATTTGTCTTCACCCTCATTCTTCTCACTATTTTAAGTGAAAATTTTCTAGCCAAGAAAGTGATCAAAACAAAACTATATATCCAAACAATTATACTTTCAAACTCATCCCATGCTTGTAGAGTTGTTGCTTGGATTATTTTCCATGTTTCAATCTACTGATCGAGTTGGGTCTTCATGCTACCAACAAACACTTCCTCCTTTGAGTTTGTAGCATCCTTGTTCACAACAATTTTTGCAAGTTTTTCACCTTCGGTTTTTGTTCCACTTGCATTGGTTTGAAAAACAATAATCACATATGTCGCACATGCATGCACACAATCAATGTGGACTAAAATTTGTATCTTCCTTTGGCTCATCATTATTTTTGAGCATCCCATTCAATTATTTATCCTCCTCACTGCTGAGAACAAAATTTGAACTATGTTCTCCTCTATCTTCTTGTTTCTTCATGACAACTTCAAAGGGTTGTTCAACATCAATAACACCTGCAACCATAAAAAAACCATCAAGAAAACCATCAGGATTTCTAGCATCACTTGACGTCTCAAGCATCAAATCTCCACCAACATTTCTATCTTCTCCATGGATTTATCCTTGCTCACGTTCACCCCTATGAACTACCTCCTCACACTCAGTAGCTTTGAGTTCTTCCTTTAGCCTTTGTCTTAGCTTTTGTCTCTGCTTCTTGGCCCATAATATTTCAATAGGCCATTAACCCTTTTCCTTAAGTTCCACCCATATCGTTGGCTCTCCTCATTATGTTGTATCAACTTTGTAAGCACATTCAACTGTGCCTTTATCTCAACAAGTTCCCTCCCGTATTCTTCATCACTCATTTTCCTTATGCCAATTGCTTTGGCATCAATGTTGCTTCCCTCTAAATTCTTTAACTGACTTCCCATATTCATCTTCATTTTCACTTTTTGGGAGCTTCTCACTACCCATTCTGACTTGTAAATCACCTCTGCATTAGTAGATCTCTTTCTTATTACACACGCCTCACTAACCTTCTCCTGTAAGCTCAAACTGTTCGCATTATTCGTCCCCTCCTCTATAACTATTTTCGATCACTCCTTGTTATTCATATTTCTATAGTCATTCCTTTTACTCCATCATAGCTATGCTAGCTATCAGAATTCTCACCACATCCTCCATCTAAATTGTTGCTACTTGTCATTAATATCCAGAAATTATAAAAATAAAAATAAAATCAATTTACCTTTTTTTGTCTTAATCTTGTTCTAATTCTTCTCCGTATTGTTGCACAAACTTCATCTCCTTGATTAATCCTAGGCATTTCACTTTTCTAGAGTCAAAAGAAAATAAGTCATGATAAGGCTTGGTGATGTCTAGACCCAACTCATCCATGATAACTTTGGGCATTAGATTATGGCTGGCTCCAGTGTCCGAAAGGTAGTTGTGAAGGATTTTTTCATGAATAGTCAGAGAGACATAGAATAATGGGGAGTTGTCTTCATAATTTTCAATAATTTGGCTGACAATAATATCTAGCTTGTCATCCTGTAGATTTACATGGTCAATGGAGGCTTGGATGGCTTTAGGCTCAAGGGCCTCGAGGATGGATCTTTTGAAGGATTCATTTTTCACTAGTTCAATTAGAGGCATAGGTGTTCTTAGCTTCTAAATTTCTGATTGAAAACTAAAAGGAGAAGGATACTTGTCAAGGCCTCTTACCTCATGAACTGGAGATTTGAGGATGATGGGATCAACTACTGATTATTTTTGCTTATTAGCTTGTTGTACTACAGGGACAACAACTCTTTGAACAGGAGTTTCCTTGGCATTATTTATCTTTGACCTCAAATTATATCTTTGTTGATCTACAGTTTGTAGAATAGCTTTACCATCCCATTCTTGTCTAATCTAGTCATTGCATAATACTTTTCACAGGCAGCTGAGGTCAAAAAGGAAGCATTGCCTTTGTCTTCCAGACAATGGATCTCATCATCTTCTTCTGCTCTTCTTCCATGCCTGCATTTTGAAAAGGAGCCTTCACCCTTTGGTCTTCATTTTCATCTTTGTTTCTTTGCAAAATCTGCAATTGCTCATTAGCTATTCTATCTGGATCCAGATTTGGATTTCTAGGAGCAAAGGTACTAGGCACTCTTCCTTTCCACGGGTGCTGCTCAAACTTTATTTTGGAGATTTCAGAGGCTGATGACTCGATCATTTTGGTCATTTTATCTATCTTATGATAAAAGGATGATGAAGGCTCGCCCCTCTGTCTTCTTCTATCAACATTTCCCTTGAGCTTCTCTACAACAATGATGTTTGATTCCACTTCCAAGGCCACATCCTGCATGTCAGCCAAAGTAGCACATCACCTCTCTCTCAACAGTAGGCAAAAATCAGAGTCAAAATCACTGGAACAAGTGTGTTTAGCAGATGTAGTAGTGGGTTTTACCTCAGCTGGTATCTTGTTGTACATATGGTTAAACATCTTATCAAAATTAGATAGCAACTCACCATTTTCCATCTTTAAGTTCCCAAACTCAGTGTAGTAATAGAGGAGATCCTTCTTATCCCCTCAATGCTTTAGGAATGCACCATGTAAAGCTTCAATATATGCTATAGATCTTGGGGTTAGTTCTCTGAACCATTTTCTAGCCTCTCCATCTAGGCTTTGGACGAAGACTCTCATCCACACATCATCTTCACTAATATCCAGGTTATCAACATATCTATAGAATGACTCGAGATGCTCTTCGGCAGTAACTCCTTTAGTCCCAATGAAGTTAGGCCTATATTTATGATATTTTCCAGTAGCCGTGGCATTCAAAGGAGTGGGTAGTATTAGAGCCCCATATCTAGCAGCTATGATTCATTCCATTTTGGTCGGTGATTGTGGACCTACCATAGCTGTGGTGGCTAAACGAGTAATAGCAGTCTTAATGATAGAGGGATGAGGAGTGACTGATAATACTAAAGGAGTATGATGGATAGGAGGTGAGGTTTACTTTGGGCTTACAACAAAAGGAAAACTTGAAGAATAAAGAGCTTTATGAATCTTTGAAATTTTTTCTTCACTGCTAGTATTAGATGCTATACTCTCAACATGTATTTGTTCTATTACAAGCCTTTCTTGAAGAGATATGAAAGATTGTTTAGGTTTAGTTGAACCTGATGCTCCTTTCTACATACCCTTTCTTCTTTAATGATTTTTTCAAGGTCAGGTACTGGGTTACCTTGTAGCTTATGAAGATTTCTCTAAATATGCCTCACAAACTGAGCCAGAACTATGAAGCGGATTCACTAAGAGGTTTAGCCTCCAATAGTGTCGCCAGGTAGATGAGTATAACCAAAATAGTCCCCAGACTTTGTCTATCATTAAAGTTGAATCTATATCATTTCCCAGGGAAGCTGAGCTTCAGTTTCCTCTCCCCATAAATGACACCAATTACGTTAGGACTCTAGGAAAATCTCATAGGTTGTAGCTCGGAGATTCCTAGTAACATATAATCTTCAATATTGTTCTTTGAACTATTTGAATAAATGATGGCTTGGATCAAGCTGGATAACCATTTCAACTCTATTCACACTCAAGCCATGCATGAACACTCTCACCAATACAAGGCTTTAGACCACTAATGCTCAATAATTTAGAGGTTCAATGGATAGATGGAGAATACTGACTGTACCAGCAGATTTCATACATAAACAAATACGAATGGCCAACTACAGGAAGTAAATGAGACTTGAAAAATATAATTTATCAATGCAGAGATAAGATGACAGTTATTTGGCATTAGACACAGCAGAAAACTTGAATAACTATTCAAGTTTAAGCATAGAACAATAAAGAGAATGGGCGTTGAACATATAATAGCAAAAGAAGCTTATATTGCTATAATGAAGATGATAAGTTTGAAGAGAAAGAGGAGGAACAATCTCTAGAAGTTGAACCTTTGTTACATTTAGTTTTCAGCTATTTATAGCTCTAGATAGTGATGTCGAGCCTTTTGAGGCATGAGAGGTCTTAATCTATTCCTTTATCTTGTTTAACTGTTTCATCTCTAACTAGGCACCATGGCTCGGAGGTTTCTTCTTTTTACAGAAGAATAACTACATTCAGATAATTTGGTTAGCTTGCTACATTGCCTAGGAGCTCTCTCGTGCTAGAGATGCCCCATAATATTTGTTTTGATGAGTTGTGCTGGGCTATTGATGCGTTGTGCTACTCCATGATATTTCTATTATGGGTTAGCTTATTGTGGCTCCACGATTGCTTTGGGTTGATTTGGCCTCTACTCTATAGTGAAATGGCTCTTCGATCCTATGAAGTCCCTTTAAATGTTTCCAATTACTATTTTCTATTTTTATACAGAAAACACTGAAATCACTGATAAATCCCACCTTCTTTATGTATTTTGGACTTCAAAAGCCCTCAAAAATAGTTTATTAATCTCTTAGGTTTGCCCTTTTTGCCATCGTAAGTTGCAAAAAAGCCTTCTCCTGTGTATTTTCCTCATATAATGAAATACGCCAAACGCACTGAAAAATTCATGAAAAATGGGCTTTACTGGACTTGAAGATATATGTATTCCTATTTCTAAACCCATCGGGTCCGTCCTTGTTTCCATCGCAAGTCGCATTTGGCATGTTCCCTTTGTATTTCGTTAAGCATGAAATTCATTAAAAAATGGATTTTGCAAACTTCAGATTTTATCTATTTCCCTTCGCAGACCCTTTCGGGTCTGGGCATCATCGCAATAAGCACTGCCCTGTTTCCTATTGTATTTCGTTATATAACAAAATACATTAAAATGCATTAAAAATGGCTTTGTCGTGGACTTGAAATTTTATGAAAAATCATTTATAATTTCGTCGGGTCCGACCATCAGGTTGCACATATGTTTGTGCATAGGCCCCGCCCCATGTATAGTGTCGATGCTAGCGATGCGATGAATTGTAATCGCGTGTCACTCACTCCCTGGGTCCTTCATATAACATGGAATATGCTCCCTGCCAATAGCAATATCGCTGATATCAGTGATCGGCATATCGCTCAGCTTGATCTCAGCGCGACTCTACTCTAACTGCCTCCCATGGCCACTGCCGATGCAACTAGACGCTTAGATCTGGGTCATTGATCATCCAGGTCTAATGACAGCTATGCGTTGCCATGTTTATGCTTGCAATACTTTGTTTTTCACTATTTTGGAGTGTTTTAGCTTCCCGATGGTGTATTTCTTCCCTTCCAAGGTCTCTCCTCTTGCGCCAATTTTGACCCTTGGATGATTTTTGAGCAAATGTTGAATATTTCAAGAGCATATATGGATCACATGGGACGATTTTGAGAAATTTTGGAAACTTTAAGAGCATATATGTATCCCATGCGATGAGTTTAAGCAATTTTGGAAACTTTAAGAGCATATATGGATCCAATTTTGGTCCCTTTGCTAGCGAGGCTAACAATACCCATGCCTCAAGTCCAGCTTGGAAAACACTCGGGCTTTCGCAAGCTTGTCAAAGAAATTTGCAGCTAATGGAAAAGGATACATTTTATTTACTATTTTCTTGTTGAGTGCACGATAATCACACCACATCCGTAGCTCATTCATATATTTCTTCCGCTGGAACAATAGTGGAGCTCCATATAGGGACAATGAAGGTTGAATGAAACCTTCATCAGTTAACTCCTTTAACTATCATTTCAATTCTTCCAACTCAAGTCCTGAAAACTGATAAGGAGCTTTAGCCAAAGGTTATTTCCCTGCCTCAAGCTCAATCTATGGTCCACCGCATGCCTTAGTGGAAGCTTCTTTGGTAGCTCATCGGGCATCAAATCTACATAGTTGGCTAGCACCTTGGAAATCTCAGCTACAATAGGCATCCCCACTCCATCATTGTTAGTGACTTCTCTGATAACTATCGCGCATGTATCCACATCTGAATCCCGCAAAGCCTTCTCCAAACTCAGTGCAAAAACATGCTACACCTTGAATTCCTTTCTTTGCTTATGAGTAGGCAGAGCCCAAGCCTGTGACCCTCGAATCATCATAACCTCATCGTAGAAGGGTACAATAACTACTCTATTTCCCTTCAATAAATCCTGCCCCAATATCATGTCAAAATCATTCATCTCCATCATCGTGAAGTCCAACCGACCTTTCCAGTCTTTGTTCTGCATAGGCACTTCGTGTGCCAAACCTGCCATTCTAGCTTTTGAGTTCACTACCTTGACCTCCACATCCGATGGGAAAATCATCAGCCCAACTTCTTTCACTAGCCATGTCATCATTAAGTTATGTGTGGCTCTCATGTCCACCAGTGCTTGAATGGTATTGCCATGAACCACCAAGTCTACAAAACCGAGACCGTGAATCCATGATTTCTTTTCCATAACTTTAGACTGCATACATACCTAGTCATTACAATTGCTCTAATACCATCTATCACGCCCTCAATTATTTTTTCATGAATTTTCCAACGCGCGACATCGGTCAAACACTTAAATTTTTCAATCGTTAACATGTTTCCAAACCTACGCCTAACATTCATCTTATTAACATGTTAAATTCATTTAATTTGTGGAATACATTAAATTAACATTCTACAATAGAAGACATAATTCATATGCAATATAATAATTTATATTAAATTATGTTGTTACAGTCAACCGGGAGAAAAGCCTCAACTGGTGTTTTACACATTTCACTATTCAGCTTTCGCACAGCTCGGCCCTAGGTCGCTGCGCCGTTTAGTCTCACCTGAAAACCCTGTGCACAATATGCTAGTTCCACTGAATGCCTGCCACACTTTTCCCAGCTTGTTGCATTCACCGTGGGTGTGCTCACCACAAGTTGACCCACTACCAACCTCATCATTCACCATTTTTTGTTTGACAACTCACTGCAACCACAGTTCATTCACCACTTCCATCGACAACTCACCCAATCGTCAGGTCGCCCTACCTATGTCACTGTGCAAGTTGAGTTCGGTCTCTCACCCGCTAGTGTGACCTGTGACCTCACCTGCCATGTCCGCACACTTTCTGCATTACCGCCTCCCATCGCAATGTTCTATCATTCAGAATTAATGCCCGTCGTGCGAGCTCACCATCGCACGTGCCTAAGGCAGCTCACCTTCTCCACGATCTCATCTCTAGACTTGTGCACTCCATCTCTACATTGGTTTTCAAATCGTTGTCATCGCATGTTTATATGGTCGTGCCAAGGTGGGGCTTCAGCCTATGGCCAAGTTGACCAACCTTTCGGTTGTTCTCCATCCTAACACATCGGCCTAGGGGTAGGGCACTCACTCGCCCATTTCAGCTAGCTTGTTGCCCTTGCTTGGGTGCACCCAACTCGTCAATTCACATGACCGACTCATCTGTTTGCCCATCATGCGCCCGTCACTAACACCTCCAAATCTCAGTTAAAAACACCTAGAGGGCATGCTCGTTTTGCCCGAACGCGGAAATGCGTCATCGACGTTACAAGTAGGGTCTAGATGCGAGGAAATACTCTGTTCTTGACCTTGAGTTTCCTGTGAACAACCCTCCTCTAAATGTCATGGGCCAAATTCCACTTTCAACCCATTTGCTACATAATAGAAAGTCTCCCTTCCACTAGTAGTTTCATTTCTGAAATCAATATTCTCATGCAAAGGAGAAAGGCTTGGAACCCCATTTCTTATGAAATGTTTAATAAGAAAAGCAAGTATTTGTGATAAAATTCCATCTTGTTTTTGTCTTCTCTGGCTCGAATAAGCAATTCGTGGCACTCACACTTGCCGGAAGTTTTTATGTATTTCAAACATTTACCACATGCTAAGACTCTCTTTATCCTATCTATTCTGATTTGAGTTTGAATCTGTATGGGGGGTTGCTCCATTTTCGCTTATTAAAACAATGAGGCTTCTGCTCTATTCAAAATATGCGTGGAACTTTGTGGCTTATTCAAATAATCTCAATGAACTTTTACTTTCCAAAGGGGAACATTTGTTAATATATCCTAACTGTTACTATGTCACATATGCCGACATCATGTTCGTTAAGGATCAAGATGGGTAACTCAATGTCGACCCTTAACAAGATGGGTAACTCAACATCGACGTAGATAGATCATTTACCATTTTTTTATATATGTGATGTTATTACATTTAATGACCGGTTTTAGAAGCCTTCTAAAATAAAAATATTTATTTCATGTGGAGTTGATTGTTGATATTTATTTTGTTTTTTTAATTTAACGATTATATTGGAATAGTTATTAATATTATTTATTAAGTCTACAGAGTACATAATTACACAATTATAAAGCCATAAATAATTATAACTAAATGATATCCATATTTCCTTATTTCAAACATTTATGTGTGTGGCTACTCTTTTCTCACAATAAATTGATTAATAAGAATGAAAATTGTAGAATTGAGGCTTTTGTGACCCATATCAAATTTTTGAAAGGTTCTTCAGCGTAAATCAACCACAATGAACCACACTAGTTGGTTCAAAATGCGTCGACAAATGAATTCCTATGTGATTTACGCTGAAGAACCTTTCAAGAATGAAAATTGTCAAAAATTACACTTTTCAATTTTAGTTTTAGAATATTAATACATTTTTTACTTATCAATATTAGATTTTTTTTACAAATAATAGTACATTGTTCGTGGACTCTAATCTTAATTGAGTCTTTCTCTCATCTAACGTGCATGAGTTATTTATGAGTGAATAAGATTGACTAGTGTTGGTTACACCCCACTACTAGATCTCCCACTAATTCGCCCATCAATTGGAACTAGTTTAAGTGAATTTAACTCTCTTAAACTAAATTAAATAATTACAACTCAAAAGAACTAAACTTGAACCCATAAAGTTTAGGAACCATTCTAAATATAATCCCAACTCGAATTAACACATTCAACTAAGTCAAAATAACCTAGTTCACTACTACATGTTACTATGAGAATTAAAATTACAATTTAATTCCTAATTTAATTCAAGGAAAAATTAAATTAGGATCATTCTTAATGTTATTTTTAACATTTCTTTTTTTTTATTTTCAACATGACCCACATCAAAGATTTATTGTTTGTTCATAAAAATACATTCTTGATCAAGAGAGGGGAAAAAGATAGCAGCTTTTGTCAAACCGTGAATGTTGTAATTGTTATAAAAAATTGTCAAAATAGATTTAAAAATTGGTCCTTCGATCTAATTTATAAAACCCTTGCGTGAAGATGATGAATAGGCCTACGAAATAATATAGGACGGGTGATGTCATCATGATGTTTTGTGACCTATGAGTGCTATACCACCATTGATAGAATTTCTTTAAAATATCTTTTGCATCCTAATTCCTTTCCCTGTAGTTGTGAAAATAAGTGAAGTAGTTAAAAGAACTAATCAACATATTAATTTCATCAAAGATGGACATGAGAGAAATGTTCCTCCAAATTTAAAAGTCATTTAACCAATTGATGATCAGCGTGGAATCCCCAAAAACTTGGATATGAGTACACTCTCTAGCTAAGGCGAAAAGGAGCAAATTATTGCAACCTAGGAGTTCATCCTTGTTATTGGATCTAGGGCCTAACCCCATTTTTACTTTAAAAAATGAGAGACTAAAATGAAGAGGATAAAGCCGCCACCATTGTTTTGTTCGGAGTTAATTGATGCACCATAAAAAATATACCAAGGGTAAGGATGTTCAATATTTTCTACAATTACCATTCTAGGAGGGTTGGCCCCTTTTTCTTAGAGAAATGAGCTAAAATAGGCATGGCTTTAGACATAGAGTGCTAAACAATTGAAGGCTTTTCTTGGAATATGGCTCTATTTTGAGCTAGCGACACACCCAAGGACAAAACTAGGGGTGGAGTTTTGAAGGAAACGCATGACGGATTTGAGAGTCAATTTGTCTTCTCCCCAACACAATACCTTGAGTGTCCTACAACCTATTTACATATATTCCAAACCTGCTAAAAAAAGGGCAAGTCATGAAAATGTGCATGGCATATTCTTTTGTATTCTTACACAAGGATCACCAACTAGGACTTTCCAGATATCTTTTCTAAGAGCGTCCCAAGTTGTGGCTTTGTTTTCAATTATACACCACATAAAGAGCTTAGATTTTGTAGGGAATTTGGCCTTCCAAACTTTCTTCCACTATCATTTGGTGATATTGTCAAGCCTTATTACCATAAGCTAAATATAACCGAGCTTAGGGGTATAAACACGAAATGGGGATATGCTCCAAATAAGTAGAGCCTTTGTGAAAGTTCTCCATGTCTCACAGTAGCGTTCATTCAAATTCAGATCCCCAATAGAAATTCTTCCTTGACTATTATTGTGTGTGTGATATGAAATTGATATTGAAATAAATTAGTTAACATGGATACTCAAATAATATTTTTTAAATGTTTTATTGAAATATTTTTTAAAATTATAAAGAATTATACATCTCCCTCACACTCAAGTTAAATTATAAGATATTTTCTTTTGTTTTAATTATTTCATATTTTTTATGTTTTTAATCAAAACTAACCAAGTACATATATTTATTTTTGTTTTTCATTATTATAGTAAACATTGTATTTTCATGTGTGTTCGACTTGGAGTATTGTAATCATCATAAAAAGTGTTAACTCCAGGTTGAACACAAATGGAACTACACATGTGCTATATGCCAATCTACACAACAACTAATCAATCTACCATATTGAGCATGAAATTATTAATTATTTTATAACGCTTTTAATTAAAACTAACCATATATACATAGTCAATTTTTATAAACAATCATTTTTTGTTATGATAACGAAAATTATTTTCTATTTAGATAATATTTCATTTTTAATTTGAAAGTTAGATGTATCATTTCCTTCATGAATTTCTATTACTTCTCTCAAACCATTTCATTCAATCTACAATTTGCATAAATACCCTTATGGTTGTGTTAGTAAGAAAACGTCAAAATGACACTTGCAAACTCTAAGGAAATTGAAAGTGACACATGCAAGAGTGAATGTGACATGAAAAATACGCTTATTAAATTGAACACAAGCAAAAATGACAATTGAAAATGTTAAAGCGACACTTACGACAGCAAAGGAGCACAAAAGCGACAATTGGGAAAACTCATCGAAATAGAAGTACAATTGCAATTAAAGTGAGGGATACTATCAATGGAGAGTGCATATTGAATGTTAGCATGGGTTGAACATTGCGTAGGCACTATATTGATGTACTGAACTATTCTTGTTCAATCTTGCATAAAGGAAGTGTGTTTATGAACTCATCAAAGGGTTGAACATGTGTGAGCAAGTGACATCAACACTAGAGTTTTAGAAGAAGATTTTAAAAATTAACAAACAACAATCGACCATGAAGTGAACATGGAATCAAATATCATAAAAACCTTAGCAGCCTCTAAAAATTAAGTGTAGGAAAAATTTTGGAGGGTGTTAATCGTAGTGTCAACAAAGGTTTAAAATATAAATTAGAATTAAGATGACGATTTTACAAAATTGATGGGATTTTTGAAAGATATGACCACACTGATTATAGTGAAATTTCTGTAAAGGACGACTATGGGATTTTTGATGGATTTGAACACATTAATTATAGTGTAATGCCTGTAGAGTATGACTATGTGTTGGGCTCGAATGTAGATGAATTTGGGGACATGATTAGTTTTGATGGATATGACGATATTAAGTATGAGTTTGAGTTGAATGCAAATGAATTTGACGATAAGATTAGTTTTGATGGATATGATGATATTGTGTATGAGTTTCCTTTGAACACAACATAAGAATATGAAATCATTATTCTTGATGATGATAATTTCAATAGCGGCCATCCTCCTGCATCGAAATATGCAATTGAAAATTTACCTACATATGTAATGTGCATTGAAAGTGCAGATGCATGTTGTTGTATTTTCAAAAACAAGATAGGTGTTGGTGATGAATCGAAAATACTACCATGCAATCACTTTTATCACAGTGAATGCATCATTAAGTAGCTTGGCATTAGCAATGTTTGTCCACCATGCCGATATTAGCTGCCCTCAAATGTAGATGGAGATCAAAGACAAAACTAAAAGGCTGATAATGGAATCTACTTTTTAATTTTTGTATCATTGGGAACTACTTTTAGTGGCTTCTGAATTTGTTTATTGAATGAAATTTGGGCTTAAATTTTCTTTTAGATAATAGATTATTATTAAAAAAAATAAGTTCATGTCTTTATATAACTTTAATTTAAGGTTGATATCATTTATTTATTAAATATAATTTAATATTTATGATTATTTATTATTTGAATAATATTATATTTTAAATTTTTCCCATGGCTTGTCAACAATCACAAAATAATAGAAGGTCATGAAGGGATTAGAGAATTGTGATGGGCAAGGTCGAGAGATTCACTCGCCTCCAAGTGTCGCTTTTAGTTGGTTTCTCTCATGTATCTGTCACACCTTTGCACATTAGTACAAGAAATTCTAATGCACTATCTTTCATTATATGTTCCTACATATCATAAGAATATGCACTAGATGCATTATTGCAGCTCCGCACACTTTTTGGTCACAGTTGACACTTGTGTCGCAATGTGTATTGTAAGTGTCATAATGTGGCATTTTAATTGTCACACTTAAAAATATGTGTCACTTTGTTGTCATTTCAAGGTGTGATTGTTGTTATTGAGTATTGTGCATTCTCCTAGCTTATATCAATGGCATTCATGTGTGCGATCCATGTTTGATTCTAGTTTGGAAGCATTCCCCTCTCTTACTCTACTAGTCCCACACTTAGCCATTTTGGAGCTCTTCTTGGTCCTCCTGTCTAGTGCAAGTTATGAAATCTTCAATACTTCACCAGGTGATGAGCATTTCCTATCCATGAGCCTCATAAATTAGATATTTTCCTCCTAGACTTGTGCACTAAGTATTTCTTAAGGTCATCTCTTATGGCTGCACATTCAGAACTTTCAAAGCATAGTCGCCTAATACCTCTTGCTTGTATCAACTTACTGCATTTATTTTCTAGCGATCCTACCTCGTACAATGCATGGATAATTTCTAGACGCCCTATGCAAAATCAAAGTACACCATATAATGTCTTCTCCCTCTCACATTGCATTAAATATCTCTTCGGAAAAGTGACTTACCTTCTACTACTTACCTCAATGAACTGCACAATCTCTTCTTACAAATGGCCACTGTGGAAGCAAACCACACCAGCCTTTCCCATATCTCATGGTTGAGCACATTGCACACTCTCATTAGGTAGTAATGTCTTCCCTTGTGCCTTTTTTATGGGTTATTCCCTCTCCTTGTGGTCATGTCTCTCCTTCCCAATCCACAGTGCACCCTGAGTGAATAGTCATATTGCATTGTCTCTTGTAAGTGTGCACTGTGCCCAAGACTTGTCCTACCTTGCTTCCTCTGTACATGGCATAGTCTTAGATCTCGTTATTAGTCACTTTCAAGTGAAATTAAGCAATCATTATATTCCTCTCCCTTCAACCCTATGCGTTGTGTAATCGTAGTCAGTAGGCTCATCACATTTATCCTTGTACTTACCCACTGTGATAGATCTTGAAGAAATCCTCCTCATAGTGCATTGCACAGTTCTAATGAAAATTGGTGCTTTCGTAAGCCATTTTTGAGCTGAGCTGCACCTTCTTGCTAAAGCCCTTCCTTCACATTCCTTTCATCAGCCTATCACAAGCAGCTTCCTCCATGAGCTAGGTAGAGATAGTATAGATGATTTCAATACTGATTTTTCCTTGTCATGGGTGATCTTCATTGGCAAGTGGTTTCAATACTGATATTCCACCATGTGGCCCCCTGGGGGAGAGAGGAAAGGCCCGCCTACCTATGGTTTTTCACTTGATTTCCTTTGTAAATTGACATCGGCCCTCCCTTGTTGCTTTAACACTATCAAGGTATTCCTCCACAATTCCTTAAGAATGGTACATTAGACCCACCGATCGTCGATTTACTTGACTATTGGGACCTCCAATCTGCGATACACTATGGGCTAAGGGCCTCTGTGATTTGTGATCGTTGATATCGGTGATCTCTAATCACAAGTTGCTCTATCTTTTCCCTTGTCACTGCTCTTAGGAAACTACGACTTCGATTAGCCTCGCCTTGGTCTTTTCCTCTTTGTTTTGTGGCTATCAAAGGTTATCTTCAATCTTCTCTAACTTCAGATCCAGAGATCCATTTTCAGATTTCCACCTACTATTGGAAATCTTATTCTTAGAACGATCTAATGGACAGGGTTTGATTTAGCTTTAATTAGTTAACATGGATAAATATTGTATTGAAAGACTTTTTTAAAGCATATCTCTCAAGCTCATGTAAAAATATAACATATTTGTTTTTATTTTAGAGAAAAATAATTTAATTATCAAAGGGAAAAGTGTCAGGTTGAACACACCCAAATGGAAGCTATTTACTACATATGGAAAAATGCAATAACTAATAAAACTAACTCATTGGAAATGGAATTATTGACTTTTTGTAATTCTTTTAATTAAAACTAACCAAATATATAGCCATTTATTTATGAAAAAAAAGAATATTATTTTTTATTTAGATAATAATTTATTTTTATTTTAAAAAATACATGTTAAAAATAAAAAAACATTACACATCTTTCTGGTAGTCTTTCTAATAATATTATTAGTAATATTGAGTTTTAGAGTAAACCTCTCACACCATTAATAAACTCAAAAAAATCAAATATTTTTCTTTTAAAAAGTAACTTGTATCCAAAATTCAAAAATCACAAGTGCAATAATACTGAAACACCATAAACGTTCCCATATTTCCTAGGGAGGACCAACAAGCCTATCAGACAAACTAATTCTTGTCGTCAACGGTTACATCCCAAATCTCTCACATGTAGGGTGATTAATGAAATGGAACAATCGTCCCACTCTGGGTCACCAAATTTTCTCGAAACCATTTTCTCTGGTACAATCTGAATAAATTGCGTTTTGGCCACCAGGCAAGTGAATCTCTTAACCTTGCCCGTCACTTCTCTCTAATCCCTTTCTATTACTCTGTGATTTCCCACAGTGCAAGGGAAAATTCTAAATATATATTATTCAAATAATAGTTCATTATAACTGTTAAATTATATTTAAAATAAATAAATAAATTACATCAACCTTAAATTATTTATAGTGACATCGACTTATTTATTATTTAAAATAAGAATATATTATCTCCAAGAAGTTAAACCCAAATTTCATTCAATAAATAAGCTCGGAAGCTAAGTACTTCCCGATGATACACAAATTAAAATGTAGATTCACTGATCAGTCTTTCAGTTTTGGCGTTGTTCTTCATCTACGTCTGAGGGCAGCTCATATCGGCATAGTGGACAAACATTCTTGATGCCAAGCCACTTAATGATGCATTCACTATGATAAAAGTGATTGCATGGCAGTATTTTGGTTTCATCACCAACAGATATCGGGTCTGTGCAGCTGGAGCAAAATGCATCTGCATCTGCCCTTTCAAGGGAGATAACGTGCGTGGGCAAACTTTCAATTGCCGATTTGGATGCAGGATGAGGGCCATTGTTGAAATTATCATCATGGAGAACAATGGTTTCATATTCATCTGCTGCATTCAAAGGAAACTCAGACAGAATATCGTCAAGTCCATCGCCAAATTCATCTGCATTCAACGCAAACTCATACTCATTAGTATCGTCATATCCAACAAAGCTAATCATGTCCCCGAATTCATCAGCATTCGAACCCAACACAAAGTCGTCGTCCTCTACGTTAATTTCACTGTAATCAATGTGCTCAAATCGGCAAAAACTCCCATAGTCGTTCTCTACGAAAACTTCACTATAATCAGTGTAGTCATATTCATCAAACATCCCTTCAAATCTGTAAAACCGCCATCTCAACTCTACTGTATCGGACTCCACATGTTGGGGAATTTGTTGCCAATCAAGATGTTGCCCCAATATATCCAGTATGAAAGCGCTTTTTCCAGACATAAACTTTACAGTCGTTAATCGGAGTTGAAGATAATTTAACATTTCATCTCCCTCCATGTTCCCTTCACTTGGATTACCAATCAGGCTTTGTTCAATACTCACGGAACTATGATTTGGATTTTGTTGATTGCCTGAAGTTCCTAGTTCAGAAAGGGAATTAGGATCAACAGGGTCGGGATTTGAGGAAATACTCCGTTCTTGATCTTGAGTTTCTTGTGAATCAGCCTCCTCTGAATCCCATGGGCTGAATTCCACTTTCAACCCATTTGCTGAATAATAGAAAGTCTCCCTTGCACTAGCAGTTTCGTTTCTAAAATCAATATTTTCATCCAAAGGAGAAAGGCTTGGAACCCCAGTTCTTATGAAATGTTTAACAAGGCAAAGCAAGTATTTGCGATAAAACTCCATCGTGTTTGTGTCTTCTCTGCCTGGAATAAGCAATTCATGGCACTCACACTCGCCGGAAGTCGCTATATATTTCAAACATTTACTGCATTCTAAGACTCTGTTTATCCTCTCTGATCTAATTTCAGTTTGAACCTGTACGCGGGCTTGCTCCATTTTTGCTTATTAAATAAACGAGGCTTGTGGTCCATTCAAAATATGCATAGAACTTTGCGGCTCATTGAAATAATCACAACTAATTTTTACTTTCCAAAGGGGAACATGTGTTAATATATCGTGACCGTTTCTATCTGACATAGACCGACATCGTGTTCGTTAAGGATCAAGATGGGTAACTCAACATCGACATAGATAGATGGTTTACCAATTTCTATATAAATGCGATGTGATTACATTTAATGATTATATTGGAATAGTTATTAATATTATCTATTAACTTTATAGATTACATAACTATACAATTTCAAAAGTCATAAACAACTATATCTAAATGATAGTTGTAACAGACCAAAATACGGATATCTAATTAACTTATTAACACTAAATTTAAACGCTTACCTGAGCTTACTTGTGTAGAAATAGGCTTACCGCAACAGGGTTTTGGGGACGACTCTCCTCCCAACCGTAGGCTCAAGTGCAGGATTCTGCTACAACTGACCACCCCCGAGCCCTCAATCAACGACTACTGCCAGTATTCCTAAGTCTTAGTATACCATTCTCCCAAGAGAATGAAAGATAGAACCTCGGAATGATGGCACCTCCTCTCCTCCTCACCATTCAGTAAATAGAACAAAACATTGGAAGGGGAACCACATGCACACACTCCATGTGTCTGCATGCTACTTTTTCTCTACTTTCCTTTGATTTTTTCAGCTTTCTTGTTTTTCTTTCCTTCTTTTTGATAATTTCCTTCTTTTATTTCTTAAATATGGTTATTACTATTTTTATTTTTCATTTTATTACTTATTTCTTTTTATATAATTTTTAATATCATTTATCATTTATTATTCTTTATTATTTATTATCAAGTGATTTATTTATTATTTATTATTATTCATTATTTTTATTATTAATTATTTGGGGGTTCCATCATTCGGAGGTTCTATCTTGCATTCTCTTGGGAGAATGGTATTCCAAGACTTAGAAATACTGGTAGTAGTCGTTGATTGAGGGCTCGGGGGTGGCCAGTTGTAGCAGAATCCTGCACAATTGAGCCTACGGTTGGGAGGAGAGTTGTCCCCAAAACCCTGTTGCGGTAAGCCTATTTCTACCACAAGTAAGCTCAGGTAAGCGTTTAAATTTAATGTTAATAAGTTAATTAGATATTCGTATTATGGGATGTTACAGTTGCATGATTGGGCAATTGTGTGGAACAAAGGTGTTATCACTCAGGTTTTCCTAGAAGTTGTGTAAGAGGAAAGTATACCCAACCAACCTTTTAGATGCAGAATCTAGCCACTCTGCATCTAGAGAGGGCTCTCTCTTTATGATTTATCTTTGTTCTTGGAAGGTTTTAGGCTACTTATAGATTCAAGGGTTTGTTTTGGGAAAATGGTGGAATCCACAAACTAAGGGCAAGATTGAGAGTTTTCAGTCCATTGGGCTATGGAGTCAAAGGATGGCTTTACTGGATTTCTATTCTAAGCACAAGATGGTATTACAAGGCAGGATAGCTAGAAAAAGAACAATCCTTAAAATTTAAAGTGGATGGGATGATTTTGAAGGGATGAAAGGCAACTAAGAGTCTTTCACCATGTCCAAAGGAAAGAAATGAAATGACTACAAACAAAGAGCAATGAAGAATTCTTTGTTATAGTAACCAACAGTGTTTAAATTAGTAAAGCAAGAGCATTTAAGAATTCATGCTTATAACTAATTTAGAGGAAAACATAAAAAATAATAACATTTGGAAGCAGAGTACAATTAAGAAAATTATGTTTCAATCTCTTATGCAAATTATTCAGGAATGGATATGATGGTATTATGTGTTTAATATTAGTAAAGCAAGAGCATTTAAGAATTCATGCTTATAACTAATTTGGAAGAAAAAATCAAGAATAATAACATATAAAAACATAGCACAATTAAGCGAATTCTGTTCCAATCTCTTATGCGAATTATTCATAAATGGATATGATGATATTATAGACTGATATAAAATTTCAGAGAAAAGGTAGAAACACTTATTGAACTGTTGTCCAACACATGAATCCTGCAACAAGTCATGTGCTTTAAATCCTCATCTAGCCAAGCCACGAAAAATTTCTCCAAGCGCTTTTATTCTGAAGTTTCAATGTTACAGCCAAGTAATGGAATCCCCATCAATGCTTCCAAGAGTGGAGTATTTATACCAATTCTAAACTAAAATATCTTGAAACAAATATCAAAATTGGTTCACAAATCTCTCCAACTATTTACATAAATAGAACTTAATTAAAGGACACTCAAACTAATGCATCTATTTGCCACTATTTTGTATGGATAGGTGATGACAAAGAGAAGAATTCGAATTTGATCCAACTCTTAGTTGATGATGAGGCATCCAAGTCACTAACTGTTTCCTTTCTTTGTGCAATCTGCTCCAACAATTCTGCAAACTTGGGGTCCAATTATATTTTTGTATTTCACAATCCATAATAGATATGTAAAACTTGAAAGAGGTTATTTATATCAATATGTTGGTGAGATAAACCTCTTTCATTTTCCCAAAATTCCTCTCCAGCTATGCATAATAGTCTCTGTAAAAAATATGTGTAAAACAGAGTTTTACAGAGTCTGAAAAATGGCCTATAAAGATGCGCATGTATCTCTCATTATAAAATCACTGTGAAAAACATGAAATAGGTTTTTGTATATGGGTATCTTAGGAACAAAAACCTCCTTCATTTTTGTATGAAGTATTTTTTATTGGCCAAAATACGCTCTACAAAATGATGACTTAAACTGAAATTTTCTGCAAAAAGTGCTTTCCAACATTGTTTAATATTTCCAAACCCATAATGGCTATTAGAAAAGTGAGAGAGGTTTTTGTAGATGGCCCTATTAAAAACATAAAACTTCTTCATTTTTGTAAAATTCATCTTGGATTGATCACAATATTGTCTGCAAAACTATGCCTAAAATATGCAATTTCTGCAAAAATGTTCCTTCTTGTTATGTTTTTTCATCTTTTTACTTTCTTGCTCTTTTGACTGTTTTACTTTCACTTTAGACAAACCTCAATATTGGTGAAAGTATTATCATCTCTTTTTACCATTTTACTACCTTCTGTATTCACTTTTACTGTTTACCTTTGACTGCTCTGTAACTTCGTTTTAACTTTCACTGACTTTTACCTGATACACTTTAACCACTGATACTCTTTAACCGTTATGCTTTCTAACCTCTGTTTGAATAGATTTGATAACAATATTGGAGTAAACAAATCTTATGACTAGTATTAAGACTTTTTATCCAAGGATGTGATCTTCCGATCACCTCTTCAGGGGACAACTGAGTATATTTTTCAAGCAATTCCCCAATGGACAAGGGAGTGAGGTTTTGACCAGGTTCAAAATGGAGCATCATATTGATAGCTTGGGGAGTAATGAGGAAAAGAACACTCTGGTCAAGGGATATTACAGCTCTTTGAGTCAGATCATAGTTAGAATGGCAGTAATGGATGATTTCTGGGAAATAAATGACTGAAGGAATGAGATACCTTGGGAGATTGGATTCCCACAACCCTATAAGATCGTGCCCCGTTGAGTATTCGTCTCAGCAGCGACAATAGCTCAATAGGGGACTTTCATCAAAATGCAGGTCTTTAATTTGGAAATCTTCATCTATCAAAGGTAAATATTCCAATTCACGGTGAGGAGCATTCAGTGGAGTAATATTCAGAGCTGCTGACACCTCCATTTTGGTTCTTGTGGATTCAAAATGGAGGTTTTTGGTTTTACTCACAGGCCGGGCAGGATTTCTAAAA
>APFE030086756.1:43366-71762 GCA_000404065.3 Pinus taeda
ATTTTAACCAAAGGGCTTATAAAGCGGGGTTTTTAATGAATTTTTGGGAAAATAATTACTTTGGTTAAACTATATCATAGAGGGGTTTTTGGGATATTTATAAAAATGGAGTTATATACTTAGGATAAGTTATTTTATTAGGGATTTAGTATAATAGAGTTAAATGTAAATATGGCAAAGGACAAGGAAACTCAAAATATTTTTGCACATCTAAGAAAGTGATAACTTCTGAAGTAAATTTCAATATTTTATCTTCAACACTTAAACTTAGAATAGCAAGTTATTTTGAGGGATTTTTATGGGATTTTGCATGAGTTTTCTAAGTAAAATAGGATTTTACTTAGGACAAAGTTAAAGATGGAAGATTATAATGATCGATTATCTTAAGTACTTAGGTCTTTTTGATCATTAGGCCGAGGGTCCGGTCCCTCCAGAGGTCAAGGAAATGCCTTGAGCCCCTTTGATCTCCAAATACCTTAGTACTTTGCGAGAAATTAGTGAAAATTTTGAGGGGAAAGTGATGAGGGAGGTTAATGAGTTTGACTTTGCTTGTGGTGATTTTCCAGTGTATTTCCTGCTTTAGTACTTGTGATGAAAGTAAAGGATCAAAAACATGTAGCAACATCATTCATCAGATAACACTTTGCAGCACCATCTACCTACCCTATCTACTTAATACTACCATTTTCTCTTCTTTATTAGGGTGCATTTAGACTTGCAAAGCCTCATCAACATTTTTTCTTTTCACAAGGAAAATCTATCTAATTCTACCCTTATTACATCCAAGGGCTCAGATTAAACTGTTGAGCACCTTTTATTAACTCTAACTATCTACTTATCTGCCAAGATTAAACTGTTTGGTCAGATATTTGTTCTCTAATCTATAACATGAAATTGAAATATGAGTAAGCCAAGTTTAAACAGTTTGACTTATTCATGAATTGTGGCAAAGGTTGGGCAAGCTGCACACAATTGTTTTATTACAAAAACGAAGTAGTAGTGGCATTTGGATTTGCACACTTTCCTTGGTTTGTTTTTTGCTTGGGGTTCATTTCTTTCACTTCTTTTTTTTTTTGACCACTTTATTTTTCTTACCCTTTGATTTTTCTTTTAGGGTACACCCTCTTTACATTTTTTAACTTTTTTGATTTTTTTATTTTTCAAGAATATGGAACACCTTTGCTCAAGAAAGAAGGTTTGAACATATTCCATAGTTCAATCAAGACAATCATGAAAGATGAAACCTATTGTTATAGGAGGCTAACAAAAGAAATGTCACAGTGTCAGCAGAAACATGCATGGAGCTGCAATATCGAAGAAGGGACCACACAGGGAAGCCAGAAAGTGACCGTTATGTTCACTGTTCATGACTTGATAGTGGGAAAATGGCTAAATAGAGTAGGGGGCAGCATGTAAGTTGGAATTTAAGGGCAATATCTTTGAAAATCTACTACCAATCTAGCATTTATGAACAAATTGTGGGGCGAACGGTCGGATTTTAATTTGAAAATGCCTGTAAATTATAGGTGGCTGCCCAATGAAAAACACTTGGAGTTTTGAGAATTGAGGTGTTGATCTCTCAGGTGTCTATGAACATGAGTACTTTGAAGCTTCAATAGTGAGTTTGGCATTTAAGAAGTTACCAAAGGAAGTGTAGGAGTTGTTGTCTAGTATCATGTCAACACCTGTAGAAATCGTAAGTGTTGGAGAAGTAATGGTGGTTGAGGAAGCTGCCCTAGAGATCGCAAGTGTTGAAGTACCTATAGAGGTACCCAAATTGCCGAGGTCACCCAGGCCGAGGCCTGCGCCGACCAAAGAGGGTCCGAAAATGAAGAAATATAAGTAGAAAATGACATCACCAGTGTGAGCATCATGTAGAAAATACCCGCAGAAGGAAAAGCCCACCACACAGGGGAAGGGCAAGGTAGTTGACCTGGAACTTGAAGAAGACAGTGAAGAAATCAATATGGTTGGGGATGATATTTACATGGGGGCTGAGGATGTTGAAGTTGAAAGGTTCGACCCTATCTCTAAACTACCTAAATACATTACTCCGTGCTGAGGTAAGGAAAAGGTCCCAAAGGACATTGATCAGAGCAAGATCATGCTACATACACCATTGTTCTGATATAATATCGCATTTCACAAACTGCGCCTGATGCGTGTCCACCTTTTAAAGCTATAGGATTTGGATTTGGCAGATACGAAGCACTTTCCGCACTTAGCAATTGATCATTTCATGCACCGTGTCTTCTATAAGGACACTAGTGTGACCGCACTGGAGCCAAGGAAAGAGATAAAAGGGGTGGACAAGGCAAGAATGCTAAACATGCTATGGGTGCAACATTACAACCATGTGCCCATAACCATGATAGTGATCAAACAACTATTGTGATTGGTGCACAATGGGTGCTTGTGGTTGGAAGAACCAATAATAATCACTGACATGTTCATCCATATGATCACTCGGTTACTGCATTCAGGATTAAATCCAGCCATGGCATTTGGTGAAAAGACAGGTGAGCATGACCTCACCGACCAAATGAAGGAAAAATTTAATCTCGCTAAGAATCCATGTGGCTACTCCATTTCTAGTATATCTAACCCCGTGGTCAACGTATCCACCCAGATCTTGATAGGGAAAATTATGAGAAAGTGTTGCATAGATGAAGTGTCGGTACTAGTTGTATCATTAGCGGCCCACTGCTTGGAGGGCATACAATTCAACTGGGCACACTACCTCTATAGTGAGTTAGTCACAAACTATAGAGAGGTGCAAGACCATAGCAAAACCTTTTGCTATGCATGGCTACTGCTATCCATAATACTAGTCACATGGGAGTTACTGCAGGATAGTCAGTTTCCTTCGGTTGTGTAGGATTTACCAGAAGCAACAAAGGTTGCTCGCTCTGGGCCACCAAGGACCCCCAAAGGGTCAAGGATAACAAGATATTTTGGAGGTTTATGGAGATGAGTATCAACATGGCCATCAACTACAAACCATGGTTGTCGTCGACTGTCTTTGACTAGTTGGTAGATTATGTGGAGTTCAAGGCAGACTTCCACTATGTCTCCATGTGAGTGATGAGCCCTATAAATGGGTAATTATATGGGCTCATTTAGCCTCCTAACTTAGCTTAATCCACCATTCTCATTATTTTATTGCATGTTTTTTATTATATTTATGCTAATAGAGTGAATTGGGTTAGTAATTATGCCAAAAAGTCTAATGTGTGCTTTATGCTGATTTTTGGTCAATTTTGAGACAAAATCAAAGGTTTAATGAGCATTTGGCAGCCAAATTTGACGATGAAAAAGGGAGAAGATTTGTATGAGGGTGTCCCCTTCATTTATGAACCCTTACCTCAAATTCTCCATCAGAAACTCGGAGCACAAGTAGCCACATGAGTGCATCCAAGGGGTAGTCGAGCAAGTAAAGAAGGACTATTGTTTATTTGCAGTTTTGGAAAGTTGAGCCCCTTGATTTTAGGAGAGCTGTTGGAGGCTCGAGTTTTATAAAAAGAAAGGCTTAGGTTCTCAGTCTTTTTTGTTATATTTTAGCCATTTCTTAGTCTATTTTTTCACTTTAGTGCAACATTGTACCCAACTCATTTTCAAGGTCTTTTTGAGACTGTTTTTATGTGATGTAACTGCTATTTTGATAATGAGGATGAATGAAGTTTTGAGACAGCACTGATTTTTTTCCGGAGGGATGAAGCTCTTGGGTTAGGGCCAAACCCAAGTTGCCTAGCACCTCCTTTACGTACCTATATGTTTATGTTTCCATTCATGAGTTAATTTCTGCTACATATACTCATTTTACTTCATTAGATTAGGTTGCTTTTGATGGTTAGAATAGTTATTTTGCTTCAAGTTGCTTAAGTAAGTTGCTATAGTGATAGAAAAAGATCCAAAAAGGCTACCAATAGGTATTGATCTCCTTTCTCCCTCCTTGGGACAATGATATGAGGTCAAGGCACTACTGTTGCCACCAAATACACAGTTTTTTCTCTTTCATGCAATTGTTAGTGTGATACATTGATTTGGAAAAGTTAAGATTGGTTTAGATTTAATTGATAGATCATTTTATGCCCTTTTACCATAGTTATCTTGCATGTTTTTCTGTTCATAAAGTACTGTTCAACATTTTTCTAGTTTTAGGTCAGAATTTAGGTTAAGATAGACAAAACTCTGTTTTTCGGTTCTTTCTTTGGTCAGTTTTGAGAAGTAAGTGTTTAGCTCTCTTGTAGAACATTCCAACTCATCATTCCTCCATAAAATAGCCAGTACTAGCTCACCTCTCATAGATCCCCCACTCATCCGCCACATTTCGCCAATCTGCCCTAATTTCTGTGTGTTTTTCCATAAAACTTTTTTCTCACCATTTGAACAAATCCAATAATTTCATTTGTCCCTAATCCTCCTAGACAATTTATAGACCCCTCAACATATTCATCCAACCTTCATTTCCCCTTTTCCATCATTTTTCCACCTTCAAACCTCCAAAAACCACTTTCAGCCTCGTCCTGTAGATCCTCCTGTAGAACCTCCTGTAGATCCCCTGCAGCCTCTTGTAGAAGTTCTTGTGAGTGATTTTTTGAAGTCTGATTGCAATGGAAGTCTACAGAAAGGTACTAGGGGCCTCTTAGGACCTCTCCACACCTTCCTCACCATTTGAAAAATCTAACTCCATCTTCCTTTGCCACCAAACCTCTGCACAGTCACAACTAGTGAAAACACAAGCATAATAATTCCACATAAAATACTCAAAAGCACAAAAAGATGATTTCTTCTCATTTCTCCTCAAAAGTAGCTTGAATAAATACAATTTACCTTTTCAATAGTCAATGGCACTCATTTCATTAGTTTCCATCTCTTTTATTGCAAAAGTAGGGTTAGTAGGTAAACTAGGGTTTGCTAGGGTTTGCATTTCAGTTCAGTTTTCATTCTCTTTCTGCAAGTAGAATAGCCCCTGTAGAGTTAGTTTACTTCCATCATAGTTAAAGATTCTTCTGAGAACTCATAGAAGTTGGCTTAAGCTCCTAGCAAACTTGCGCCAACTGATCAAGTGACAGCTTGCAGTAAGAGCTAGTACTTGTGCATACAACATTGTTGCTTCCAAGTTTGTTACAAACTACCGGGTTGATAAAAGTAAAGAAGGAAGCCCCAAGAGTTGCAACATTATTGCTATAATATAGGAGCTCACCACTCTTTTTGGCACCATTGTTGGGGAAGCATCAGAGTATTTTGTAATTACTGCTTTTCTTCTATTTTCTACTGTAACATTCTGCTAAGTAGTTTATTTCGACAAAAGTAGAGTAGTTGTCTCATTTCAATTTTACAATTTCAATTCCGCAATTTCCATTATGCAATTTCATTTCAACAAGCATAGATTATGCATTTCCTGCTTTCATTTCAATTCTGTAATTTCCATTTCAGCAAATGTAGATTAGTCATTTCCTATCTTCATTTCAATTCTGCAATTTCCATTTCATCAAGCGTAGATTAGTCATTTCCTGCTTTCATTTCAATTCTGCAATTTCCATTTCATCAAGTGTAGATTAGTCATTTCCTGCTTTCATTTCAATTTTGCAATTTCTATTTCAGCAAGCATAGATTAGTCATTTCATGGTTTCATTTCAATTCTGCAATTTCATTTCAGCAAGATTCATTTCAATTAGTTGCAATTTGTTGTTCAATCCATTTTAGTTTGCAGGTGCAAGCCAAACAAAAAACAAAAATCACCCAAAATGAGATTTCCTTTCATGCCTCATAGGAGTAGAGATAATTCAGAAAAAATGTTTTCCCAACACCCCCACTGCTTCACACAGCCAACCTTCTCTCTTCTTCGGTGGCTGCAATCAACAAACACCCTTAGGTAACAACCAGACATATTTGAAGAACCTATAGGGGAAGAAGAAGAAGAAACCCATTCCTCTGGAGCCAATGGCTAAAAATAAAGATGTTGGGAGCAGTACCTTGTCTTCTAACTCATCTCTTAGAAGTGAATTTGAGAATCAGCTGGAAGATTTCAAGAGCGAGATGAGGTAGATTCTTGCCATGCATATCAAAAGAAAACAAGAGGATGCAGAGAGTGCTTTGGCCATTTTTTTCCCTATATGCACCAGGAGGCATCCTAGGAAAGAATGCCCATTGCAATCTATAGAGGTTTGTTCAATCTGTGAAGAAAATCATTCCATGGAACAAGTGCCCATCCTTGCCTAGACTTAAATCTATGTACCAAGGGGCTGACGTAGTCACTGAACAGACCTATTATAGAGACCAAAGGAGGCCGCATGGACCTAGACCATATCAGTAGGGGATGCAAGGGATATCTCAGGCATACTACAACCCCAACCAGGTCACTTCTATACCTTCTTGGGCCCCCCTTGCTCATCCTTCCTGGTCCACGCCTCCTCCTTCGTCCTTCATATCTCCATATTATGCCCAACCAGCTGCTTATCCATTTCACCCCTATGCTTAGCCACAACCTCAGTGGAATGCACCTCATTAGGGGTGGAGGCCCCAATACAAATCTCCTCCTGATCTTTTGCCTCCACCACCGGCTCAATTACAACCACTGCCTCTTGCTCCACCAAGGCAACCCCAAATGCCTACTCAACCGAACCCGAACCCAAATAATAGACATGTCCAACAAGTATATAGTGGGGAACCACCATTTCCAAATCCGCACATTGGAGTAGCTCAACCCAATTGCAAAGTTGAGGTACAACACTTCCAAACAACTCCTCTTGAGCTCAATGATATTCACCATAGCTCAGGAAGAGTATTGCAAAAAAGAGATTATATTGATATCATTGAAGGACCACATCCAGTAGAAGAAGATGCAAAAGAGAGGATCAAAGAACCATGGGCTGCACTTGATGGAGAGAAGACATCAGAATCAAAGATCAAGAGAGCTGCCTCATGGTTACCATTAAATCTTCCATGTATTCAAGAGAAAAATCAGCAAAAAGAGGAAGATGTGAATGTCATAATAGAAGAAGACATGAAGAATGATCCAGATCAGAAAAAGGACCAAGGGCATCCCAACTATATTCAAATATGGTTCCAGGCAGTCATTAAGTTGCAATAGTACTATCTTCCTCAACTATGCTTGATCCCTTCAAATTCAAATCATTTGGTCTCTAAAATTTGGATACCTTTCAAAGCATGCATTTTAAGCCTCAACATTATTTTGTCTATCATATCTATGTGCACATGGCTCCATTGGAAGTATTCTTATACTTGAAAATGATTTTTTTTTACAAGTAGGGTAGGGTAGAAAAAAAGAAAAAAGAAAAAAGAATGAAAAATAAGAGAAAAATAAGAATCTAGGGTGAAAACCTCCTCGGAGGCGCCACAGATTGGCTCATTGATTGAAAACCTCCATGAGGCGGTCAATGGGTTGGAAAGAAGAGAAAAGAAAAAGAGAATAAGATCCCTGGGTGGAAACCTACCTTTGAGGTGTCCAGGGTAGGCAATTAGGGTGAAAACCTCCTTGAGGCACCCTAGTTGTTTTCAAAAAAAAAAGAGAAAAAGAAAAAGGAAAAAATGAATTTCCAGTTGTATTACAGGTTTGCAGGAGAACTTCAGGAAGTAGAAGCAGGTGCCAAGAAAGCTATGAAACCAATAACAACACCTATCCTACCTTCCATCACCCTTCTCCATCATTCTTGACATTCTTTCCACCTCACTGTGCTTCTTTTCTGAAAACTGTGTTTTCTACAGGAGACTCCTCTAGAAATTATAGAGAGCTAGAAATGGATTCTAAAAGAAGTTTGGGGAACATGGAAGCTTTATAAAGGGTTTATACATCATCCTGTTGTCTTCAAACCTATCTCCCAATCATCTCCAAGCATGCATCACACCCCAAGCTCATTTTGCTTATTGTCCAAAAACTGTAGGATGCTCTAATACAAAAATACATAGAGCAGAAATGTGTTTTTTCCCTAACTTGAAAACCATGCATCCATTTAAAAAATTGTTTCATGGGGAGTTGCATAGGGATGATGGAAACATGCCCAGGTGTTATAGACATATTTGGGCAGTGCAAACCCAATCATATATGTCGATAAATGAAGGGCTCGTTAATCCCTAAAAGTGTTGTTTCATACCCTAAAAGATCATGGTCAACTGATTACATCATTTCCCAGACGTTCCACCTGAAAAACTACTCAGAACTGGCTAAAATTGGACCATACTAACTACTACGTGGTCAAGGTATGATGGATATTTTCTGTTACACTAGCCAGGTGTGATGCATATTGAAAGAGCCTTCTGAGGGGTGCGATGAGTGAGAAAAGAAAAATGGAAGAGACAATTTACTAAGTGGATGCTCATGGAATCTTCTAGAAACTTCTCCTATGATACTTGGCTCTCTGAATTCACCCAGGGATGAGTAAGAGATCAAAGAAATCTCCAAGTGGAACCAAGAACTATCAGTGAAATGACACTAATCAAAAACCCAGAGCTGACTCACCCCCTTGCAAGACATCTATATATGGATCCCTCATTTGAGAGATCTAGAGGCTAGAATTTTGTAATTTGTAAGGAAGTGCTATTGGTTTCTCTTTAAGACATTGTATTTTTGGGTGATCTTGCTTTTCATGAGGTGAAGAGGGTTTTCATTCTGGGAGGATGATGATGGATCAGACAGTTGGGTTGTAATCATCTCTTCTACTATTAATAAAGTTATTTGAGTTTTCCTTCATATACTTGTGTATTTGTGAATCTTGCTATTTGTGAATGCAATTGTATGGTAAATGTATTTCAAATTCTGCATTGTTTATGGTATTATAGATCTCTATGCTTTGATGGTGTTTTGTTGCTTTGCCTCTACAGGTATTCTCTAAAGTGGGACAAGTAGGAAAGGAGTGACAGGCTCTATCAAGGGAGAGAGGAAACAAGAAAGGAGCCAAGCGAAAGATTCAGGTTGGTGTTCTCTGCTTCTCTCTTATCTACCATACATAAAGGAAATCACAAGTTACTTTGATTGCTTGTTTCTAAGAAAGCTACCCATCTTAGTGGGAGTAGCAGATCGAAAAGACACTAGTTTTCTTGGAAATAGAATGGTGACTCCCCCGGGGAGCGATTAGTTTGTTTGTTTGTTATTGTTGTTTGCTTTATAAGCTACAGACAGAGCCTGAAGTTAAGCCAACTAGCCTTCAAACTACTCTTGCTATGCAAGTGCAAAGTAGATCAACGCTGCCTCAGTCAATCTCCGGGTTGGTTTATGGACTGAACATCTGACTTGCAAACATCCTAAGTGCCCTGGTGGTAGCTCAATAACCTCCTAAGATCATACCCCTATACTTTTTTTTTATTGTCTATCATAGCTTAGCTGAAATAACTAAACTTAGCTACAAATTCTAAGCACAAACAAAACTCAGTTTCGTTCCCTGGCCCATCGCACAATCTGTAACTGGCAACCTATATGCATCGCACCTCCCGTGTGAGTAGGTGAGATGCATCCCTATTTCCCTTAAGGACAGGTGCGATGATTGAGTTTTCCTCCTAGGAAATTGGTTTCTTCTCCTTGTTTTTAGCTCTATTCAGTAGTTTTGCTGCTTATGATCAGTATATCATTGTTGAAGCCTTCTTCCTTTACATTATTTCAGCCTCCATTGATAAGGATTTGTGGATGTTTTTTATGTATTTTTCATCATTTGCAGTCCTCCTTTTTCAATAGTAGCTTAATCGAATTGTCATCTTTTGATTCGAAAGTGTCATAACTATCGTTTTGAGTCAAGAAAAAGAGTGTCATAAAGTATTCCTCTTTTAGATAGTTGATTGTACTTTTGCATTGTATTTGATTTGAATTGTCAATATTTGAAGTGTCGAAAGCAATTTTCCATTCGAAATTGAAAGTGTCGTTTTAGTCTTCCTTTCATTTTGAAAAGAAATTGTTGAAGTGTCGCTTTGAAGAAAATATTTAAGATTTGTACCTAGTTTTCCTTTTCGGCATTCTCAAATTAAGGAAACATAAAAACAAATACATGCATGTGCATTTGCATTTACACTGCATGTGGAAAATGATTTAGGAAAAGTGCATTTAGTGTGTGCGTTCTGTTGAAAGAATCATACTCTTCTTTTCTTAGTAGCTTGGATTTTCATTGCTAAAAGAAAACAAATGATTGTTTATCATTTTAGATTGCATATTTAGGAATTTTACATCTACATCACGTGGTGAACCTTGAAAGACAATCTTCTAAGAAGTATCAACTCGAAAATAAACCTCAATGAACATAAAAAACGTTTTGGAACCTAACGCAACACATATAGAAGTCTAGGCTAGAGATGTGTTCCGGTGTTGTAAAACCTAGTAACTATCGTTTTCATTGAAGGTTGGGTGATTCCTCCTCTTTGATATGACAAATGCCAATATGGACTTATGCTCCCCATACCATTGAGTATATATTAGGAGACCACAATAGGTTGATATCCTTTATCCTTAGGAAGCTGTGTCTGCCGCCCTATCGATTGCAATGCAATGAACACAACATTTGAGAAGATTGAGTGTCATACGTAAAGTCCTTGGTAATTTCTCTTTAATTTACTACCAAGGTGTATATTTTAGTTTTGCGACTGGTTTGATAATTCCTCTATCTATATTTCCAGAGTAGTCACATTCGTTCCTTTTCGACTTCCTAAAAGAAAAGGTCCATCTAAGCACTTGTCACTTCAGGCTCATTAAAAATCGTAGGCAACTAGAGTCACCTTTATCTTTTTCTTAACTATTAAAAATTGAAAAAGAAAGTTGTGTCAAAGCGTCATAAAATTTATTTAATTTGGAATAACATCCATGTTCCTTCGTTGATCTTAAGTTGAGGTAATAGAGTCCACCAATCAAGGAATTCCCTTGGGGGGAATCCTAGTCCTTTCTCTTCTAGGGGAGATATTGGTGCTCCATATATGTCTACATTGTCCCTTCCAGGAATCACAATTGGCCTGCCAGTATGGCTATTCTCAATCTCTTTCATTCAAAACACCGTAATTCCTCAGCAATCAAATCAACAACCAGATGATACTAAAGTTTTCCCTTCACATTCTACTTCCTTTATTTCCCCTCTCTTTCTTCCTCTTCACTTGGTGAAACTAGTGATGTTAAAAACCAAGTAGCCGAGAAGAAGAAGAAAGGGAAGGAGAAGCAGAAGAAGAAGTCAATCAAGCAAGGGGGCAACCATGCATCGTTTGGTGAAAATCCGCACAACGAAACTTATAAACCCAAATCCCCATGCATAATTTTCAAAGGGAACCACCTTCATCGAGATTTTCCTTGCATTCCACAAATCTTGAGAGAATGGTCTCCCCATTTGCACCATCTGTTGTCGTCAACCTCTGTCGATCATGTTGATAGCACACCATCAACTAGTGAAAATGAAGTCAATGGACAAAAAGGAAAGTCTAGATTTCCTTGTAAGTTGTGTGAAGGTGATAATGCCCTTCACCGTTGTCCTTTTCTGGATGAAGCCAAAAGTGTCTTGGATAATCGTCCTGCCTCACCGTAGCGACTTCCACCTGGATACAAGAAACTCTTGCAAAGTCCATCGCTAGTTGAAAATCCGACTGACATAACTCAATTGTTGGTCAAAACTCTTATCATCAAAACTAAACCTTCCGAGTCCATACCGATCCAAAGTCAACAGGTCGAGATGGCAGTCGCGTAGTGTTGCCTTCAGAAGGTCTACCTTTAGATGATACAATCTCCAAAGAGAATGAGAATGAAACTGTTCAAATTCTTTTTGTTAATACAGAGCCCGATGAACATGGGGGCTATCCACTAGTTCCTTTACAACAGGAGGAAAGTTCCCTAGCTCAGGAGCTTTATCCAGCCATTTATCTGGTTCCTCCTCTGAGCAGTCTATTTGTTTCGTTTGACTGGAATCAACTAGCAAGGCTCCACCTTCCATCTAGCGTACCATTCTGGATCATAGTACAAGTGTACCAAATGATCATGTCTAGCACCATCATAGATGAAGGGGCTTCAATGAATATCCTTTCCTCAACTGCTTGGAAATCACTTGGCTTGCCATCGCTTCTACTTGAGAATAAAAATTTGTCAGGTTTTAACAAAGGAACCAGTCGATCGTTAGTGATCCTTCCAAAGTTACCCATAACTTTGAAAGGGAAAACCATTCACTTGAACGTGATGGTAGTCCAAGGGCCATTAAATTACAATCTACTCCTTGGGCGGGACTATGTTTATAGGATGGAAGCTATCGTTTCCACACTCCGAGTGATGTGTTTCCCGCATGAAGGCAGAATGGTACAACTTATTGACCAGCATTCATTTCCTAGTTCAAACATAGCTACAAGTCAAAGATCATCCCTAAATGGTCTCTTCATGTCAAGAATGTCTCTTCAACCTTCATCTCATCCACCTAATTAGCACGAGTAGTTCGATTAATGTAATGAAGTCTAGGGGGCATGCACCCTCGTCTACTTCGACAGGCGAACCTAGCTGAAAAGATAGATTTCCTTGTAGGTTATATGATTGGTCTTAAACACCATTTCCTTCTAGGATTTGGGATTGGTTTGAAAAATTTATCTCGTCGTGGGTTACGTGATTGGAAGTGCTGACCCATACCATTCACCTTGGTCTATTTTGATTGACAAAGCCAAGGAAGTGTTTTGTCTGCTCCGCAGATGAAACAATCTTGCTTAAATACAAGGACTTCCATATGGTAACCTGGAAACTCTACTTTTCTTCATACCTAGGGGCATGCAACCCTTTTTATGCAAGCAAAAGATGACCAATTAGATTAGCTCTATAGCTATTTTAGTTTAGCTTTTTAGATTAGGTTAGTTCAACTTCTTGGGTTAGGTGAATGGTAGATAAGCAACTATCATTTAAATATATTGATTTAAATGATAGTTTGTTTGTTTGTTTGTTATTTTTGTTTGCTTTATAAACTACAGATGGAGCCTAAAGTTAAGCCAACTAGTCTTCGACTTCTCTTGCTATGCAAGTGCAAAGTAGATCAACACTCCTTCAGTCAATATCCTGGTTGGTTTATGGACTGAACATCTAACTTGAAAACATCCTAAGTGCCCTGGTGATAGCTCAATAACCTCCTAAGATCATACCACTATACTTTGTTTTTACTGTCTATCATAGCTTAGTTGAAATAACTAAACTTACCTGCAAATTTTGAGCACAAACCAAACTCTGTTTCGTTCCCTATCCCATTGCATTGTCTGTAACTGACAGCCTATATGCATCGCACCTCCCTTGTGTTGTAGGTGAGATGCATCCTTGTTTCCCTTAAGGATAGGTGGGATGATTGAATGATAGTGTTTTCCTCCTAGGAAATTGGTTTTTTTCTCCTTGTTTTCAGCTCTATTGAGTAGTTTTGTTGCTTATGATCAATATATCATTGTTGAAGCCTTCTTCCTTTACATTATTTCAGCCTCCATTGATCAGGATTTGTGGATGTTTTTCTTATGTATTTTTCATCATTTACAGTCCTCCTTTGTCAAGAGTAGCTTAATCAAACTGTCGTCTTTTGATTCGAAAGTGTCGTAATTGTCTTTTTGAGTCAAGAAAAAGAGTGTCATAAAGTCTTGCTCTTTTAGATAGTTGATTGTACTTTTGTCATTGTATTTGATTTGAATTGTCAATATTTGAAGTGTCGAAAGCAGTTTTCCATTCGAAATTGGAAGTGTCGTTTTAGTCTTCCTTTCATTTTGAAAAGAAATTGTTGAAGTGTCACTTTGAAGAAAATAGTTCAGATCTGTACCTAGTTTTCCTTTTTGGCATTCTCACATTAAGGAAACGGAAAAACAAATAAATGCATGTGCACTTGCATTTAGACTGCATGTGTAAATGATTTAGGAAAAGTGCTTTTAGTGTGTTCTCTCTGTTGTCTATTCAAAGAATCGTACTCTTCTTTCCTTAGTAGCTAGGATTTTCAATGCTAAAAGAAAACAAACGATTGCTTATCATTTTAGATTGCATATTTAGGAATTTTACATCTACATCACACGGTGAACCTTAAAAGACAAACTTCTAAGAAAGATCAACTCTAAAATAAACCTCAATGAACATAAAAATGCTTTGGAACCTAACACAACACATATAGAAGTCTAGGCTAGAGATGTGTTCCGGCATCGTAAAACCTATTAACTATCATTTTCATTGAAGGTTGGGTGATTCCTCCTCTTTGGTACAACAAGTGCTAGTACTGACTTGTGCTCCTCATATCGTTGAGTATATATTGGGAGACTATAATAGGCTGATATCCTTTATCCTTACGAAGCTGTGTCTGCTGCCCTATCGATTGCCATGCACTGAACATATCATTCATGAAGATTGACTGTCGTATGTAAAGTCCTTGGTAATATCTCTTTAATTTACCACCAAGTTGTATATTGCAGTTTTGCGACTAGTTTGGTAATCCCTCTGTCTAGATTTCCATAGTAGTCACTTTCGTTCCTTTTCGACTCAGTAAAAGAAAAGGTCCATCTGAGCACTTTTCACTTCAGGCTCATTAAAAATCGAAGGTGACTAGAGTCACCTTTAGCTTTTTCTTGACTCTTAAAAATTGAAAAAGAAAGTTGTTTCAAAGCATCATAAAATTTATTTAATTTGGAATAACATCCTTGTTCCTTCGTTGATCTTAGATTGAGGTAATGGAGTCCACCAATCAAGGAATTCCCCTTAGGGGGAATCCTAGTCCTTTCTCTTCTTGGGTAGATATTGTTGCTCCATATATGGCTACATTGTCCCTTCCAGGAATCATAATTGGCCTGCCAATATGGCTATTCTCAACCTCTGTTGTTCAAAACATCGTAATTCCTTAGCAATCGAATCAACAACCAGATGATACTAAAGTTGTCCCTTCACATTCTACTTCGTTTGCTTCTCGCTCTCCTTCTTCCTCTTCACTTGGTGAAACTAGTGATGGTAAAAACTAAGTAGTCAAGAAGAAGAAGAAAGGGAAGGAGAAGAAGAAGAAGTCAGTCAAGCAAGGGGGCAACCATGCATCGTTCAGCGAAAATATGCACATCGAAACTTATAAACCCAGATCCCCATGCATAATTTGCAAAGGGAACCACCTTCATCAATATTGTCCTTGTATTCCACGAATCTTGAGAGAATGGTCTCCCCATTTGCACCATCCGGTGTCATCAACCTCTCTCGATCATGTTGACAGCACACCATCAACTAGTGAAAATGAAGTCAATGGTCAAAAAGGAAAGTCCAGATTTCCTTGTAAGTTGTGTGAAGGCGATCATGCCCTTCACCGTTGTCCTTTTCTGGATGAAGCTAAAAGTGTCTTGGATAATCGTCCTGCTTCACCACAACAACTTCTGCCTGGATACAAGAAACTCTTGCCAAGTCCATCGCTAGTTGAAAATTTGACTGACATAACTCAATTGTTGGTCGAAATGCCTATCATCGAAAGTAAATCTTCCGATTCCATACTGGACCAAAGTCAATAGGTCAAGATGGTAGTCGACCCAGTGTTGCCTTCAGAAGGTCTACCTTTAGATGATACAATTTCCAAAGAGAATGAGAATGACACAGTTCAAATTCTTTTTGTTAATACAGAGTCCGATGAACATGGGGGAAATCCACCCATTACTTTACAATAGGAGGAAAGTTCCCTAGTTCAGGAGGTTTATGCAGTCATTTATCCAGTACCTCCTCCGAGTAGTCTAGTCGTTTCCTTTGATTGGAATCAACTAGCAAGACCCTACCTTCCATATAGTGTACCATTCTAGATCATAGTACAAGTTTACAAAATGATCATGTCTAGCACCATCATAGATGAAGGGGCTTCAGTGAGTATCCATTCCTCAACTATTTGGAAGGTTCTTGGTTCGCCATCGCTTCTACCTGAGAATCAAAATTTGCCAGGCTTTAACAAAGGAACCAGTCGACTGTTAGGGATCCTTCCAAAGTTGCCCATAACATTGAAAGGGAAAACCATTCACTTGAACGTGATGGTAGTCCAAGGGCCATTGGATTACAATCTACTCCTTGGGCATGACTATGTTTGTAGCATGGAAGCTATCATTTCCACACTCTTCCGAGTGATGTGTTTCCTATATGAAATAAAAATGGTACAACTCATTGACCAGCTTTCATTTCCTGATTCAAACACAACTACAAGTCAAACATCATCCCTAAATGGTCTCTTCACATCAAGAATGTCTCTTCAACCTTCATCTCATCCACCTAATTACAGTGAGTAGTTTGAAGAATGTAATGAAGTCTAGGGGGCATGCACCCTGATCTGCATGAGCAGGTGAACCCAGCTGAAAAGATAGATTTCCTTGTAGGTTATATGATTGGCCTGAAACACCATTTCCTTGTAGGATTTGGGATTGGTCTGAAAAAGTTATCTCCTCATATGTTATGTGATTAGAAGTGCCAACCCACACCATTCACCTTGGTCTATTTCGATGGACAAAGCCAAGGAAGTGTTTTGTCTACTTCGCAGACGAAACAATCGTGCTTAAATGCAAGGACTTCCATATGGTAACCTGGAAACTCTACTTTTCTTCATACCTAGGGGCATGCAACCCTTTTTATGCAAGAAAAATACGACCAATTAGATTAGCTCTATAGTTGTTTTAGTTTATATTTTTAGCTTAGGTTAGTTCAACTTCTTGGGTTAGGTGAATGGTCTGATCCACCATTCCGCTTTGTCGGCAGCATGGAGACAAGGCAAAGGAAGGATTTTTCCTCGACCGAGGACAAAAGCATCCCACCTAACCTCAGTAGTTCCTTAGCTTTAGTGTAGTTAGCTTTGTAGTTTGGTCGTTTCTAGCCTACATGAAAAGGTAATGAGAAAAGTTTCACATGGTGCAAGCTCATTAAAAAATGAACTACTAGTAAGAGACATCTTTAAATGACTTGCACGAGAAATGTTTCTGCAAAGTTCAAGCTCATTAAAAAATAAACCTAGCACCGAGCACATGTTTGCACAAGGTTCAAGATCATTAAAAAATAAACCTGCCTTTAGTAAATTACCTTTGTGATTGCCTTGTTATTAGCCTTTTGAGCCTTGGTTGTGTTCTTCCATCAGCTCCATTCTTTTGGCCGATCATATGCTTCCACTTGATTGTGTACCCTTTTGAGGAATAACTACGACAAGTGATTCTGTTAGCCACCCTTTTCACTGCCATGTTTTGAGAAGTTCCAAACTTACCTGGAACTAGCTGCTACCTAAAAATATCACTTGTTCCTAAAAAAAAGTTTCTTTTAAGCTCTTTCTAGACTCGTTAAACATGAAAATATTGCTGAGCTACTAGCCTTTCCAGCTCATTAAAGTAAAGAGAAGCGCCATCCCTCCTGTACATTTTAATCTTTTAGAACAAGAGGGATTATCAAATAAAAAGATCGAGCGCTTGTCTTTTCATCTTGTTAAAATGATTGAAAAGTCATCCCTTTCGTATTATTTTATACTTTTTTAGACTTAAGGGATTATGCTATGAAAAAGGACTGCTGTAGTTTCCTTTTCATCCATTTTCAAACTCTCTAAACATGAAAAGGACCGAGTTATCTTTTTCGTTAAACTCGTTAAAATGATAGCGACAAACTTGTCCACCCAGACAGGAACGAGTTTCATTGTCGCTAGGCTCGCTAAAACATAGCGACAGGTTTGCCCGATGGGAAAATTATAAAACAAGCTTATGTTATCCTCCTCAATCTTGACAAAAATAAAGAGGTACTGGTCAGCAATGACTGGGGAAAAAGGGAAGAAAACTTGAAGAACTTTATTGGTAGCAGGTTGCTCTTGAACATGACACTTTCACTCCATCACCATGATTGAGTTAGGTTGGGTTATTCTGTTCACCAGTCATATCACCATTAGTCCTCCATACCATCCATATTTTGGGGTTAACGATACCAATCCATTTCAGTGTCACCGATATTTTCAAGAGAAGTCATTCAAAGAATTTACCACCTAGCTAATGCCTCATCCACTGCAATACCTTCACTCTCCATTTTTCATGATCGCCATTCCTGAACCTTGTATCATAAAATCTTTTTCACCTCCACAAAATCGTTTTCTTCCTTTCGTGTCGTAGATGTGGGATACATCAAGGCCCTCCTACGATGAGTCACTTCTTTTCGACATCAACACATTATCCAAGAAGTTGACTTAGAAACAACCCTTTTAGTACTTTGAAGCTTGCATGCCTCAATGGAAAGTTTCTCACTTCCGGTGACAGGTTTACATCAATGGCCTTCGACCCAAAGATTTTATGTGGTGTTTGACATCGAATCATATATTCACACCACGTGAATTGTACTGTAGTACCTTGAGGGTCATTATAATTGTCGGTGATTCCTCTCGTGCCTGTTAACAACTTACATCATTGGCTGGTAATCAGACGATGTCTTTCCATGTTCGACTTCAAAACATCTTTTCACATGGATCAACTTGTACATTGGGTGAAGATTGAACAAGTTTGAAGACCTTGGATCTAGTTTCATCCATCCAGGCTGTGATATATTCAGGGAAATAAAGACATCAAATGTACATAGAAGCTGCACAAAGCTAAGGGATGATGAATCTACATATAAATAATCAGCACTCTGCACTGCAGACGGTTATCTATTCCATGTACATGAAAATGAATTTATAAAAGTTGAGCATGTGAATGCCTGCCTCAGCTAGATCATGAAAATAATATTATGATGATGTATTGTATTGTATCTTATTACAGGTCACCTTCCAGTTTGAATACCTTGGATCCTCATGATAAAGCATTTCACCCGACATCAGAAGATTTACGACTTCATGCTTTAGGGGAAACTGTTATAGACATATTTGGGCACTGCAACCCCAATCATATATATCGATAAACCAATGGCTCTTTAATCCCTATAAGTGTTGTTTCATACCCTAAAAGATCATGGTCAACTGATTACATCATTTCCTAGAAGTTACACCTGAAAAACTACTCAGAACTGGTCAAAACTGGACCATACTGACTGCTCCATGGTCAAGGTGCGATGCATACTGGTTGCTACACTAGCCAGGTGTGATACATACTGAAAGAGCTTTCTGTGGTGTGCGATGAATGAGAAGAGACAAATGGAAGAGACAGTTTTCTAAGTGGATGCTCATGGAATCTTCCAGAAGCTTCTCCTATGACACTGGCCACTTTGAATTCGCCCAGGGATGAGTAAGAGATCAAAGAAATCTCCAGGTGGAACCAAGAACTATTAGTGAAATGGCACTAATAAAAAACCTAGAGTTGACTGACCCCCTTGCAAGACATCTATATATGGATCCCTCATCTAAGAGATCTAGAGGCTGGAATTTTGTAATTTGTAATGAAGTGTTGTTGGTTTCTCTTTAAGACATTGTATCATTGGGTGATCTTTATTTTCATGAGGTGAAGAGGGCTTTCATGCTGGGAGGATGATACTGGATCAGATAGTTGGGTTTTAATCTTCTCTTCTACTATTAGTAAATTTATTTCAGTTTTCCTCCATATACTTGTGTATTTGTGGAGTCAATTGTATGGTCAATGTATTTCTGATTGTGCATTGTTTATGGTATTATAGATCTCTATGCTTTTATGGTGTTTTGTTTCTTTGCCTCTATAGGTATTCTCTATAGCGAGACAAGTAGGAAAGGAGTGGCAAGCTCTATCAAGGGAGATAGGAAACAAGCAAGGAGCCAATTGAAAGATTCAGGTTGGTGCTCTTTTCTTCTCTCTTATCTATCATACATAAAGGAAATAACAGGTTACTTTGATTGTCTATTTCTAAGATAGCCACCCATCTTAGTGGGAGTAGCACATATAAAGGACACTAGTTTTCCTAAAACAAAATTGGCAACTCTGCTGGGGAGAAATTATTTTGTTTGTTTGTTATTTTTGTTTGCTTTATAAACTACAGATGGAGCCTAAAGTTAATCCAACTAGTCTTCGAACTTCTCTTGCTATGCAAGTGCAAAGTAGATCAACACTCCTTCAGTCAATATCCTAGTTGGTTTATGGACTGAACATCTAACTTGAAAACATCCTAAGTGCCCTGGTGGTAGCTCAATAACCTCCTAAGATCATACCACTATACTTTGTTTTTACTGTCTATCATAGCTTAGTTGAAATAACTAAACTTAGCTGCAAATTTTGAGCACAAACCAAACTCTGTTTCGTTCCCTATCCCATTGCATTGTCTGTAACTGACAGCCTATATGCATCACACCTCCCTTGTGTTGTAGGTGAGATGCATCCTTGTTTCCCTTAAGGACAGGTGCGATGATTGAATGATAGTGTTTTCCTCCTAGGAAATTGGTTTTTCCTCCTTGTTTTCAGCCCTATTCAGTAGTTTTGTTGCTTATGATCAGTATATCATTGTTGAAGCCTTCTTCCTTTACATTATTTCAGCCTCCATTGATCAGGATTTGTGGATGTTTTTTTTTATGTATTTTTCATCATTTGCAGTCCTCCTTTGTGAAGAGTAGCTTAATCAAACTGTTGTCTTTTGATTCGAAAGTGTCGTAATTGTTGTTTTGAGTCAAGAAATAGAGTGTCATAAAGTCTTGCTCTTTTAGATAGTTGATTGTACTTTTGTCATTGTATTTGATTTGAATTGTCAATATTTGAAATGTCGAAAGAAGTTTTCCATTCGAAATTGGAAGTGTCGTTTTAGTCTTCCTTTCATTTTGAAAAGAAATTGTTGAAGTGTCACTTTGAAGAAAATAGTTCAGATCTGTACCTAGTTTTCCTTTTTGGCATTCTCACATTAAGGAAACGGAAAAACAAATACATGCATGTGCACTTGCATTTAGACTGCATGTGTAAATGATTTAGGAAAAGTACATTTAGTGTGTGCTCTCTGTTGTATGTTGAAAGAATCGTACTCTTCTTTCCTTAGTAGCTAGGATTTTCATTGCTAAAAGAAAACAAACGATTGTTTATCATTTTAGATTGCATATTTAGGAATTTTACATCTACATCACACGGTGAACCTTAAAAGACAAACTTCTAAGAAATATCAACTCTAAAATAAACCTCAATGAACATAAAAATGCTTTGGAACCTAACACAACACATATAGAAGTCTAGGCTAGAGACATGTTCCGGCATCGTAAAACCTATTAACTATTGTTTTCATTGAAGGTTGGGTGATTCCTCCTCTTTGATATGACAGGTGCCAGGACGAAATGTGCTCCCCATACCATCGAGTATATATTGGGAGATCACAATAGGTTGATATCCTTTATCCTTAGGAAGCCGTGTCTGTCGCCCTATCGATCACAATGCATTGAACACAACATTCGGGAAGATTGACTGTCGTACGTAAAGTCCTTGGTAATTTATCTTTAATTTACCACCAAGGTGTATATTGCAATTTTGCGACTGGTTTGGTAATACCTCTGTCTAGATTTCCAAAGCAGTCACTTTCATTCCTTTTCGACTCCCTAAAAGAGAAGGTCCATTTGAGCACTTGTCACTTCAGGCTCACTAAAAATCGAAGGTGATTAGAGTCACCTTTGGCTTTTTCTCGACTCTTAAAAATTGAAAAAGTAAGTTGTGTCAAAGCGTCATAAAATTTATTTAGTTTGAAATAACATCCCTGTTCCTTCGTTGATCTTAGGTTGAGGTAATGGAGTCCACCAATCAAGGAATTCCCCTTGGGGGGAATCCTAGTCCTTTGTCTTCTTGGGGAGATATTGGTGCTCCATATATGGCTACATTGTCCCTTCCAAGAATCACAATTGGCCTACCAGTATGGCTATTATCAACCTCTGTCATTCAAAACAATGTAATTCCTCAACAATCAAATCAGCAACCATATGATACTGAAATTGTTCCTTCAGCTTCTACTTCGTTTTTTTCTCCCTCTCCTTCTTCCTCTTCCCTTAGTGAAACTAGTGATGCTAAAAACCAAGTATAGGAGAAGAAGAAGAAAGGGAAGGAGAAGAAGAAGAAGAATTCAGTCAAGCAAGGGGGAAACCATGCATCATCTGGCGAAAATCCGCACATTGAAACTTATAAACCCAGATCCCCATGCATAATTTGTAAAGGGAACTACCTTCATTGAGATTGTCCTTGCATTATGTGGACCTTGAGAGAATGGTATCCCCTTTTGCACCATCCGGTGTCATCAACCTTTGACGATCATGTTGATAGCACACCATCAACTAGTGAAAATGAAGCCAATTGACAAAAAGGAAAGTCCAGATTTCCTTGTAAGTTGTGAGAAGGCGATCATGCCCTTCACTATTGTCCTTTTCTAGATGAAGCCAAAAGTGTCTTGGATAACTGTCCAGCTTCACCGCAACGACTTCCGCCTGGATACAAGAAACTCTTTCCAAGTCCATCGCTAGTTTAAAATCTGACTGACATATCTCAATTGTTTGTCAAAACACCTATCATCGAAAGTAAACCTTTTGAGTCCATACCAAACCAAAGTCAACAGGTCGAGATGGAAGTTGACCTAGTGTTGCCTTCAGAAGGTCTACCTTTAGATGATACAATTTCCAAAGAGAATGAGAATGACACTATTAAAATTATTTTTGTTAATATAGAGTCAAATGAACATGGGGGCAATCTACCCATTCCTTTACAATAGGAGGAAAGTTCTGTAGTTCAGGAAGTTTATCCAACCGTTTATACGGTATGTCCTCCGAGCAGTCTAGTCGTTTCCTTCTATTGGAATCAACTAGAAAGACACCGCCTTCCATGTAGCGTACCATTTTGGATCATAGTAAAAGTGCACAAAATGATCATGTCTGGCACCATCATATATGAAGGGGCTTCAGTGAGTATCCTTTCCTCAACTACTTGGAAAGCTCTTGGTTCGCCATCGCTTTTTCCTGAGAATCAAAATTGATTAGGATTTAACAAAGGAACTAGTCGACTACTAGGGATCCTTCCAAAGTTACCCATAACTTTGAAAGGGAAAACCATTCACTTGAATGTGATGGTAGTCCAAGCGCCATTAGATTACAATCTACTCCTTGGGCGTGGCTATGTTTATAGCATGGAAGCTATCGTTTCCACACTCTTTCGAGTGATGTGGTTCTCGCATGAAGGTAGAATGGTACAACTTATTGACCAGCTTTCATTTCCTGGTTCAAACATAGCTAGAAGCTAAACATCATCCCTAAATGGTCTCTTCATGTCAAGAATGTCTCTTCAACTTTCATCTCATCCACCTAATTACTGTGAGTAGTTCGGTGAATGTAATGAAGTCTAGGGGACATGCACCTTGGTCTGCTTTGGTAGGTGAACCCAGCTGAAAAGATACATTTCCTTGTAGGTTATATAATTGGTCTGAAACACCATTTCCTTGTAGGATTTGTGATCGGTCTGAAAAATTTATCTCCTCATAGGTTATGTAATTGGAAGTGCCGACCCAAACCATTCACCTTGGTCTATTTCAATGGACAAACCCAAGGAAGCGTTTTGTCTACTCCACGGATGAAACAATCTTGCTTAAATGCAAGAACTTCCATATGATAACCTAGAAACTCTATTTTTCTTCATACCTGGGGGCATGCAACTCTTTTTATGCAAGCAAAATATGACCAATTAGATTAGCTCTATGGCTATTTTAGTTTAGCTTTCTATCTTAGGTTATTTCAACTTCTTGGGTTAGGTGAATGGTCTGACCCACCATTCCCCTTTGTCCGTGGCATGCAGTCAAGGAAAATGAAGGATTTTGCCTTGGTTGAGGACAAAACCATCCCACCTAACCTCAGTAGTTCCTTAGATTTAGTGTAGTTAGCTTTGTAGTTTGGTCATTTCTAGCCTACATGAAAAGGTAATGAGCAAAGTTTCGCATGGTGCAAGCTCATTAAAAAATGAACTACTAGCAAGAGATATCTTTAAATGACTGGCACATGCAATGTTTTCAAAAAGTTCAAGCTTGTTAAAAAATAAACCTAGTATTGAGCACATGTTGGCACAAGGTTCAAGCTCATTAAAAAAATAAACCCACCTTTAGTAAATGACCTTTGTGATTGCTTTGTTATTAGCTTTTGAGCCTTGGTTGTGTTCTTCCATCACCTCCATTCTTTTGGCCGATCATACGCTTCCACTTGATTGTTTACCCTTTTGAGGAATAGCTATGACAAGTGATTCTGTTAGCCACCCTTTTCACTGCCATGTTTTGAGAAGTTCCAAACTTACCTGGAACCAACTGCTACCCAAAAATATCACTTGTTCCTAAAAAATGAGTTTCTTTTAAGCTCTTTTTAGACTCGTTAAATACGAAAATATTGCCAAGCTATTTTCCTTTCCAGCTCGTTAAAGTAAAGAGAAGCACCATCCCTCCTATACATTTTAATACCTCATGCTTTAGGGGCAATTGTTATAGACATATTTGGGCACAGCAACCCCAATCATATATATCGATAAACCAAGGGCTCTTTAATCCCTAAAAGTGTTGTTTCATACCCTAAAAGATCATGGTCAACTGATTACATCATTTCCCAGAAGTTCCACTTGAAAAGTTACTCAAAACTGGCCAAAACTGGACCATACTGACTGCTACATGGTCAAGGTACGATGCATGCTGGTTGCTACACTAGCCAGGTGTGATGCATACTGAAAGAGCCTTCTGTGGGGTGTGATAAGCGAGAAGAGACAAATGGAAGAGACAGTTTGCTAAGTGGATGCTCATGGAATCTTCTAGAAACCTCTCCTATGACACTTGCCTCTCTGAATTCGCCCAGGGATGAGTAAGAGATCAAAGAAATCTCCAAGTGGAACCAAGAACTATCAGTAAAATGACACTAATCAAAAACCCATAGTTGACTCACCCCCTTGCAAGACATCTATATATGGATCCCTCATGTAAGAGATCTAGAGGCTGAAATTTTGTAATTTGTAAGGAAGTGCTGTTGGTTTCTCTTTAAGACATTGTATTATTGGGTGATCTTGCTTTTCATGAGGTGAAGAGGGCTTTCATGCTGGGAGGATGATGCTGGATCAGACAGCTAGGTTGTAATCCTCTCTTCTACTATTAATAAAGTTATTTGAGTTTTCCTCCATATACTTGTGTATTTGTGAATCTTGCTATTTGTGAATGCAATTGTATGGTCAATGCATTTCTGATTCTGCATTGTTTATGGTATTATAGATCTCTATGATTTGATGTTGTTTTGTTTCTTTTCTTCTATGGGTATTCTCTAAAGCAGGACAAGTAGGAAAGGACTGGCAAGCTCTATCAAGGGAGAGAGGAAACAAGCAAGGGGCCAAGCAAAAGATTCAGGTTGGTTCTCTTTGCTTCTCTCTTATCTATCATACAAAAAGGAAATCACAAGTTACTTTGATTGTTTGTCTCTAAGATAGCTACCCGTCTTAGTGGGAGTAACAGATCGAAAAGACTCTAGTTTTCCCAAAAACACCAAGCAATTTCAGCTAATTTCGGTGCATGGTTTCCAAGAAATCAGCCTCTATCACCTTCAACCATTTGTGCATTTTCTCCATATCAATGCATCCATTTAAAAATATTTTTGACCAGGAGATGTATATGGGTGATAGTAACATGCCCAAGTAATTTCAGCCAATTCCAGTGCATGGTTTCCAAGAAACCAGCCTCCATCACCTTCAACCATTTTCAATTTTTCTTGAAATCTGTGCATCCGTTGACCGAAAGTTTTCTATGGGAGGCACATAATGATGATGGAAACATGCTTAGAAAATTTCAAGTCAATCGAGTCTACTGTTTTGGAGAAATGAACAAAACAAGTAACTGCCCCATTAAAATCTAGCATAAGCAGCATGAGGGTGCAAATCTGAAGGTTGAAGTAGACTCCTGCAGCTTAGATCCAGCCAGAGGATACCTGCACAGGAAAAATAGCTAGACATTAGACAAAAAAAAGCATACAATAGAAGGGATACATGCATGCAGCAACTGAATATGAGCATGCACCCACAAAAGAACCAAGCAGCATCGCAGCACGCACATTTCAACTTACAGGTAAGTGTCTAAACCCGTTCCTCTGTTGCATCTGTATGATTCAAAACTGCATGAATGAATGGAATGGTTGGGATTAAACTAGATAAGTGGCTATTTAACTGGCCACCCGTGTCTAGTTCAACAACGCTCAGTTGGAGTTCACTCTGCATGTGTGTCCAGTCAACTCATGAGAATCTAAAAACTGGTAGTGGTGGATGTTTTGAACTCCAATGCGAATAATGGAAGTGATGGCAGGCAAGCAACATGAAATACCATAATGGCATTGGAGTAGGACCAATGGTCCAGATGGGGATAACATACCCATCCTGCCACCTCACCTCATCATCGCAAATCGCGCCATCAGCTTAAGTACACTGCGATCAAAGCCTTCGCCACCTTTTTTTTTCATTGGCATCGATGAGTTCTCGACTGCAGTAACTCCCCTACCACCTTCAAAAGAGAAAACCAATCATTCTCTACCAGTTTTCAAAACCCTCCTACTTATCGGTCTCTCCAAGAGTTTATCACATTCTACAAGAGCAGGATCACCGCCTATAGGAGGCTTTCTACAGGAAGGCCAGAGAGCAACTCTGCAGAGGAAAACTTCGGAATTTTTGCCAGATTTGAGCTCGATGAGAGGTAGGCTCAGAAACCCACTCTACATGTGATATATCTATACAAGGTGGTGGGATTAGAAGCAAATTATTGGGGTCAAAAAGGAAAGGAATGTGAGCATAAAACTTCGCTTGTGTTTTTCTGAATTATATACAGTCACTCCATTTTACTCTCTACACTAAAAGTCTGTCTTTTCCTTCCCTGTATTCTCCTGTAAAGAAGGGATGCAACCATAGAAAATCAAGCCTATAAAAGATGTGAACTTGCATTTGGGAAGTCTGTTTATCTTGTGAGAAAGAAAAAGCACTATTTTATATATTCTCTGTTTTGTCAAAATATTGATTTCCTAAAAAAATCCCGAGAAGTAAATTCAAGTTGAGAATAGGGTTTGAAGGGAGGAAAAATTGCAAATTGATGTTGTGAAAAAGAGAAACATGAAACATTCCCTCTCTAGTTCTTGAAAGACAAACCTCAGTTGTTCCTCTGTTTTCGGTCATGAAATTTTTTGCCTTCCTCCTCACTTGAGAATTTCCAGCAGTCACTAGACATCATGCGAGGGCGTTTTATGAGAAAGGAGTCTCTGAACTCCACCAAATTGCATGAGCACCTAGAAGTGGTAGCCCTCTTTACTAGGGCAAATTAGATGCCTATCTTTGAGAGAATTCACGGGTATGATGAGGAAGTGATAGAGGAATTTTTAATGTCTTTAAGACCCCATTCAAAAACCCATGCTACAGTAAGTTTTGGGGGTCTAACCATAGAGTTTAGACTAGAATGTTGGGTTGTGTTATATTCCTTCCACATAGTTAACAGGGGGTTTGAGGGTACCCGTAACCCCACTTTATGGGGTCCGAGGCAGCGCCCCGGAAAATTTTGGTTTTGGACCGTATGTTAGGTTGGGCAGACCCACCTATGGTTTTGTGCATGATTTTCGCACATGTTTTTTGGACACGATGGTTTTCGGTCCATGGTTTTGGATGAAATGGTTTTTTGGTCCATGGTATTGGATGCTTCAGCATGTATAAATATGTATTGTAACATTGAAAGGAATATAATGAAAAATCAAGTTAGTAGTCTCAATTTTGAGATCCAGTGGGAAATCTCTGTGTATATGTGTTATGCTCTCGCACTTTTATTTTTCCTGTGATTTAGAATTCGTATGCAGGTATTTTCTGTACAGGGTTAAAACCTACATTTGGTATCAGAGCTGTTTTGGCTTCAACGGGATGCCTTTGTTGCTGAGGGGTTTCGCTCGGGCCTGTGGTAGACCCTGTTCAGTAGGAGATCTACGAGATCGATTCTGGTGGTGAAAGAATATGGCGAGCAGCGGAAAGATAGAGATTGAGAAGTTCAATGGTCAGAGTTTTGAGTTGTGGAAACTCAAGATGGAGGATCTGTTGGTGGATAAAGATCAGTGGATTGGGGTAGATCCGGGTACTAAACAATGGGAGTGACCGATGAAGAATGGAAGAAGTTGGATTGGAAGGCAAAGAGCACAATACGATTGTGTGTCTCAGATTCAGTATTGTTGAATGTATCAGGGGAAGCTACGGCGAAGGCTATATGGGACAAGTTAGGGACTTTGTACCAATCTAAGTCTCTGGTGAATAAACTGTTCCTGCGGAAAAAGCTGTCTAACCTGAGGATTAAAGATGGAGACTCGGTGATAGAGCATCTGAATGCATTTAATACTATGGTAAGTTAGTTATTATCTGTTGATATTAAAATTTCAGATGAAGATAAGTGCATCAGTTTGTTGTGTTCTCTACCAAACTTGTGGGATAGTCTGGTTATTACAATAGGTAGCAATGCAACTGCTTTGTAGTTTGATGAAATAGTCTCAGCCTTGCTGACAGAGGAGATGAGACGGAAAAATATGGACAACCAAAATGG
>APFE030086756.1:87934-142727 GCA_000404065.3 Pinus taeda
ATAATTGTGCAATTACACCTCTTTGCTCCTTTTTTAGAAGCTTTGTCATACCATTAGAGCTTATTATCTTTCCTGGTTCCCTGCAATACCCCTTAATTCAACTTCCTTTCCTTTCGTAGAAAATTTGATGAAAAGTTCTTGAAAATTAAAAGCTATTGTACCCAAGGATTGTAGCCATTGGACTCCTAGTACAACATCAGCACCTCCATTGGAATGGAAAGCATTGGGCTAGTCAATACATATTCTCCCATGGATAGCTTGATATTATGGCATTTTCCAGAGCAATTTATTGTTCCTCCATTTGCAATCATCACTTGACACTCTGGTGCTGGATATAGGAAGCAATTCAATTCTTTTGCTACCTTACAATGAATAAAATTGTGGGTACTTCCTGAATCAATCAACACTATTACCTTTTTCTTCTTGATTTGTCCTTCTATCTTGATGGTTTGAGGAGTGGTAATTCCCGTCAATGCATTACAAGATATCATCAGATTCATTTGTTCTTCATCTAGGCTTTGTTCCTGGAGTATATCCTCTTCTTTTGACTTTTCTTGCTCCTTTTCTTCTTCCTCTTCACAATCTATGTAGAATAATTCTTCTCAGCACACTTATGACCTTTAGTGTATTTACTATCACAACAATAACAAAGCCCTTTTGCTCTTTTTTCTTCCAATTGTTGTGGTGTCAACCTTATAGGTTGTGGAAGGCTAGGCACAACCATTTCCGTCTTTATAGTTGTGAGTGGTATGCTTCCTAGTTACCATAATTTTGCTTTCCATTTTTCTTGCTAACCTGAATGCCTTCTGTAATGAATCAGGTTCCAAAGGTGAACGTCATGTTGGATATTATCCTTTAAAGACCCTATGAACACATCAATCCTATGCTCCTCTGGAATATTTTTTACCCTTATGTTCAATTTTTGGAACTCCTCAATGCGCTCCATTATTGAACCCTTTTGTTGAGACTTATCAATTGGCTAAAAAAAGTGTTGCTTTTTGTATCCTCATAATGTGCTATCAATTCTTCCATAAAAAATTCCCAAGTGATAAATTGTTTATGAGACCAAAGCCATTGATACCATACAAACTGATTTGGTTCCAAATATAAAGTTTCCATACGTACCTTTTGTGTGTTTTGCAAATTATTGAGATGGAAAAATTGCTCCATCTGTAATATCCATGTTGCGGGATCCTTGCCATCAAACTTCCTCATATCGATTTTTAGAATATGGTGGGTCTTCGATCCAACATTAGAGTCTATGAAATCATGATTAACATTCCTTTTGTTCTCATGATGAGTTTCCTTTACTACCCTTTCACCGTTAGTAAGCATTTCTTGTAGAAACTTTGTTAAATCTGTCTTCAAATCTGTCTTCAAATCTTCCATGCTTGTCTTTAAACCATCCATCTTAGCTTCTACATCTTTCTTTAAACCATCCATCTTAGATTCTGTTGATTTTTGTGCAAGTGATACTTGTTGCACTTGGTCTCGTAATTTTGATATATCATGTTGCATTTCTTCCTCTTCTTCATGAGTCATGCTAGATATTTCAGGTTGCCTACTAGGTGTTTGCATTTTCTTTCCTCGGGGCGTCAATTACCGATAATAATGCTTTACTATGCCCTTTTAATTCCTTCAAACTAATTTTTGAAACCAAGCTTATGCAAAAATTTAAAAAAAACTACACACCTTTTTTCACTTTGTAGGAGCTCAATATTGAATTTGATGTATCTCTGTAATTTCGGATCATCTAGTTCTGAAATTACGATCTACAGTAACCCTATGCATCCTCTTTCGAATGCCACCAGTCTGATCCAAATTGGATTCTCGAGGGAAGAGTTATGCCAAATCTCCCATAGTGACCTGAATCATTATAGACTAGTTCAGTAGAGCGAACTTGTATGACGTGCCACGAGTCACTGTTTCGACCTTTGGCTCTAAAAGCTATATAGAAGAAACTACAATCTGTCCTCTTTCTGTACCTTTTTATGAAATTTCAATCCGATGCTCAGAGAAAACATTATGACGATTTTCCCCCGGTCACCTGTTTGGAATGTAATTCAAGAGTCTACAAAAAGACCAAATTCCTCAAATCATATCTCCGCAAATATAGCGCGAAAAGCTCTGAAATTTGGACCCAAGCTACAATGCGATGTCTTCTGAAATGGGGTTTTTTTTTTACTTCTGAAATTTCACAGAAAACAAGTTATAGCGAAAATTCCACGATGACCTGTTTGGAGCAGCGAAACCCTAGAATCCAAAGCTCTTGATACCGAATGTTATGTAACCAGCTCAAGAAAAGATAGAAAAGATATATCAATGCCTTAGAATTCAGCCTCTTCGAGGGGGAAACCTCCTTTACATTACATAAATGAACAATTCTTGGATGATTCAAATGAAAAAACCTTTTCTATATATAGGAGTCTAAGGAGTCACAATATAACCCAGCCGACCTAACAATAATAATATAAAGCCACAAGAATAACACTAGAGGGATTCTATGGGGCACAGTAATAACAATATGGTGTCAATAGGGGCACAAAAATATTAATAAGGGGTACAACTACCATATTAATGGGGTAATCACTAGTATTATAGGGACCCAACACATATTCTATTATTGTATCTACTTTTCACTCCATCAAATAAGCTTAATGGGCTACTTAGAAACAACACATCCTTGAAGCTTTTTTCTATTCTTTTTTTATAGAGCAATATATGCTTTTATATTTTGGAGCGATAAGCATTACAAGTACATCTAAAAAAGCCGTCGTGGACCAATAAAAGGATAATTCCAAGCATTCAAAGAAGAAACATTCTTGTTATAGTAAGTATAACAAGGGTCCCAAACCCTCTCAACCAATGTCTCCCACCAATGGTGATAAAGGAAAAAAATTAAAAGCAAGAAGAATAAGAGACATTATTGTTTTTTGGCTGAGATTTCATCTATAGTCTAAATATTTTAAGAATATGGAGGTCTTAGAAGAAAAAATAGAGAAGTACAACATCTATCTTGATTCTTCTTCTTCTAACTATTCTTCTAATAGAGATACATTCTCTAATTCTATCTTTTCATTCAATACAACATCTACTTCTTCTTCTAACGAATGGCTTATTGATTATGGAGCATCTTACCATGTAGATAAGGATAAATCCATTTTGTATCTCTTAATGAATATATAAAAAAAAAAAACATTTGAAGTTAATTATACATCTCTTAGTGTTGTATGGTTTGGAAGACTTCAGTGAGATGATGGTCATTTTAATAATGTAGTATGGGTTTCTAGCCTTTCATGCAGTATTATTTCAGTGTATCAAAAGAACTATTTTAGGTGAAGGTAAAATAGTAAAGTTTTCACCTCACCTAGTCGTTACACAGATTTTCAAGATCCCAAAGATGTATAGAAACTAGAATATTAATAATATTGCCCAACTTTATAATTTTGACAACTTTAAATCATTATGTTTTCATTGTTTTGTATTGTTCATAGTAATGACTTAAAAAACTTTGACATGAGGAATTTGATCATATAAGCTAGCACTCATTATAATAGCTATGTAATCAAAATATAGCAACTAGTTTTCCTCTCATTTCTTGTAGAGATGGTGCTTGTGCTAGTTATGCTCTCGAAAAACATCATTGGGGAAACTTTGACAAGCATGGCTCTTAGCATACCTTGGCCCCCTTGTAATTTATTGTTAATGATTCACGTGGTTTGATTCCTTCTCCTTATTTATCTAGGTTCAAGTATTTCTTAACTTTCATTAATTATTTCTCCTTGCATGCTTGGATTTGTATCTTAAAACTTAAAGATTAAAATATTTGACATTTTTTTGGTCTACAAGGTCACTATAGAAAAACAATTTGTTGATCACTTATAGATGTTAATAACATAAGTTGGAGGAAAATGTGTTAAAAACAAATTTAGAACTGACTACACTACATAGGGAATCCAAGTGAAATATATTGTTCCATATACACCATTGCAATATGGTGTTTTTAAGAACATAATTACACATTAAAGGGAATGTAAAATTATACGATCTAATCCAAGGGATTAAGTCGTCATTTTTGGGTGGAAGCCATTAATTGTGAGAATCACATAGTCAAGTGCACTCCTACAAATAATTTTAAAAACATACCATTAGAAAAAGCATGGAGTAAAACTAAACCATATGTAAGCCACTTCCAGGTGTTTGGTAGCGAAGCACGATTCACATTCTTGATCAGAAAAGGAAAGAATTAACTAGTCTAAAAGTGAGAAGTGCATTTTTGCTGGACAATTTAAATATGTTAAATGTTATAGACTTCTTCAACCTAATTCCAATGAAATTATTATTGCAACAAATGTTAATTTTGATGAAAATCCCTTGACCTATGAGCCTTGTTTTGTATTTATGCCATATTTTCCCCATGAACCATCTTTTATTCCTAATTTTCCTACTAATTATCCTACTTTTGTTTCTTCTTCATATGATGTAATGGGAATGAGAATCCTCCTCCATATAATCACCTTCCTTTATGTAGTTCCATTAAACATGACATATACTAGCACCACCATTCCTAAATGGTTCCATACAATATGAGAATCAAATAGTGATCATGTCAGTGATCCTATAGGCTAGTGCCATACACAATCATAATTTCAACAAGTCTCCTCTTTCTTTGCTCAAATTTTAGGGGCTCATAATATAGGTACAGTCATAATCAATTATAGTCATTTAGATAAGGACATAGCAATTAATGAAGAATATCATTTGTTAATGGAGAATGACATTTGGGATCTTGTACTTTTTTCAATAGGAATAAAACTTATTAGATATAAATGTGCGTGGAGAACTAAGTATGCGTCATATGTAAGTGTTGAAATACATGAGGCTCAATTAGTTGTGAAAGGATTTTCTCAAGTTGAAAGGATTGACAATAATGAAACCTTTTCACCCATAACCGAAATTAATTCCAACTACTTTCTACTAACCCTCGTTGCCTCACATAAATAGGATATCCATCAGATGGATGTTAAATCCATATTCTTACATGAATATTTGTAAGAAGAAATTTACATGGAATAACATACTAACTATAATCAAAATATTTCCAACCTTCTTTGTCACCTTAAAATATATCTATATGGTCTTAAGGAAGCTCCTCGATATTGGCATGCTAAAATGGATAGGTTTCTTCTTGACACTAGATTTTCTAGATTTCATTTTGACCCTAATGTCTATAATAAGAAAGTAAGTAACCATCTCATAATACCTTATTCTCACTTGCAGTGACCCAAAACTTTTAAAAGATGTGAAATCCAAACTTAATAAGAAATATAAATCAAAAAATTATGTTATTTACATTATTTCCTTAGCCTTCAAGTTGTAAACCAAGGAATTAATTTATGTTTCCTGTTCTAAGTATGCATGTGATCTTCTTCACACTTTCACATGGATGAGTGTAAACCAACTAATTCCCTTACAGTATGAAGTCAAATTTTCGACCACATGTACCACACCTAAAGTAGATGTGTTGGTTTTAACCCTTTATAGTTAATAGTCACAATCATATTCTCAATGAAAACAAAATATATCAAATAGCACACATGCACACACACATTTAACATAGATATTTTACCCTAGAAACCTACACTGGAAACCAGAAAGATATTTTAATATATTATCTTGATACAATGTTAAAATACAATATGTATATCCAGCAATGTCCATAAACACCTAATCCACTAGATTAGAATGAAATTGTAGTTTCTTAACCAAAAATCATAGGTTGAACCACCATGTGCCACAAAACTTGTTAGGCCCCTATACTACTAGTGTAACCCCTTATTGTTATTAGTACAACCCCCTTGTTATATTGTTGTACCCATGTCGTCCCCATATTGTTACTATTGTGCCCCATAGAATCCCACTATTATTATTATTGTGCCCTTACATTATTATTGTTATGTCGACTTTGATTACATGATGACCCCTTAGACTCCTATATAGAAAGGAGGTATTTTCATTTGTATCATCCAAGAATTGTTCATTTGTGTAATGTAAAGGAGGTTTCCCCCTCGAAGAGGCTGAATTCTAAGGCGTTGATCTCTCTTTTCTATCTTTTTGTGAGTTGGTTTCATAACATTTGGTATCAGAGCTTTGGATTCTAGGGTTTCGCTGCTCCAAACAGGTCATCATAGTATTTGCGCTATAACTTTTCTTTTTGCGACGTTTTAGATGCTACAAAAAAACCCATTTGAAAGGAAATTATGCTGAACCTCGGGTCCGAATTTCAAAGCTTTTTGTGCAATATTTGCGGAGATATGATCTGGGGAAGTCAGTCTTTTTGCAGACTCCTGAATTACATTCCAAACAGGTGACCTGGTGAAAATAGTCATAACTTTGTTTTGAGCATCAGATTGAAATTCCATAAGATGTTACAGAACGAGGACAGGCTGTAGTTACTTATATACATTTTTTAAATCCAAAGGTCGAAACAGTGACACGTGGCACGTCACACAAGTTCGCTCTACTGAACTAGTCTATAATCAGGTCACTGTGGGAGATTTGGCATAACTATTCCTTGGAGAATCCAATTTGGATCAGACTGGTGGCATTGGAAAGAGGACACAGAGGGCTACTACAGGTCACAATTTCAAAACTAGAATAACCGAAATTACAGAGTTATAGTTTTTCAAGATCGAGCTCCTAAAATCAAGAAAAGGCGATATGAGGAAGTTTGATGGAAACGATCCGGTAAATTGGATACTTCAGATGGAGCAATATTTTGATCTACATGGTGTACCACTGTTACAAAAGGTATGTATTACATCTCGATATTTAGAACCGAATCAATTTTTATGGTATAAATGGCTTTGTTCTCATAAACAACTTGTTACATGGTCAATTTTCACAGAGGAAATGATAGCACATTATGAGGATACAAAGAGCAACACCACAACAATTGGAAAGATTAAAAGAGCTTTGTTACATGGTGGAAAGTAAAATTATGGCAACAAGGAAGTCTACCCCTCACAACTATAATAATGGAAGTGTTGTTTCTCCTAGCCTTCCACAACCTACAAGGGTTACACCACAACAATTGGAAGAGAAAAGAGAAAAAGGGCTTTGTTACAATTTTGATAGCAAATGCAATAAAGGTCATAAGTGTGCTGAGAATAAATTATTTTACATAGATTATGAATAGGAGGAAGAAAAGGATCAAGAAACATCAAAGGAAGAGTATATACACCAGGAACCAACCCCAAAGAAAGAAGAAATGAATTCGACCATATCTTATAAAGCATTGGCAAGAATTACCACTCCTCAAACTCTCAAGATAGAAGGACATATCAAGAATAAAAAGTTTCAATAAGTGAAAGATCACATCGAGAAAGAAGAAATGAATCCAACCATATCTTGTAATGCATTGGCCGGAATTACCACTCCTCAAATTATCAAGATAGAAGGACATATCAAGAAGAAAAATGTTCAAGAAGTGAAAGATCACACTGAGCATCAAGAAATGAATCCGACCATATATTGTAAAGGATTGGAAGAAATTACCACTCCTGAAACTCTCAAGATAGAAGGAAATATCAAGAATAAAAATGTTCAAGCAGTGAAAGATCACATTGAGCATCAACAACAAGTTCTCCAACTTTTAAAGGATAACGCCATTTTGGTGCAAAATCGGATGAAACAACATGTAGTGAAAAATTGTAGTGAAAAATGTTTTGATGTAGGTGATTGGGTATTTTTACTGCTACATCCCAAGAAAGCTATTTATGATAAGGAAATGTTGGAAATACTACATGCACTTAAGAAATGGCGACCTTACCGAATGGGAAGACACTTCAAGGTAAGAATGGATCATGATAGTCTTAAATACTTTTTAGAACAAATATTATCTATAGAAGAATAGAAAAATGGTCACAAATTATATTCGGGTCTATGAGTTTTTGATGATCATCATTAGTAGAAATAGGGAAGAAAATTTTGTTGCAAATAGACAACTCATCAAGAAAGGAATTGAGGAGATGTGGAACGCATTTATTTGGTGCTATATCTATTATGCCAACTAGATTGGATAAACGACAGAAAGGGATGAATGCGAAGAAGGACGAAGAAGTGTGGCCACTCCGATTAATCCAAAAGTGGGCAAAAGATCCCAATTCAACACAAATATTGCCAGAACTTGAGAAGAGGGAAAAATCATACTTGATACCGGGTAAGAGCAAACCAAATAGAAACAAGCAACCCGACAACTACGACGATAACGATCAATTTCTGAAGTATCTCATCAATGGAAGGACTTATCCACTTGAAGATCCACATGGGAGGACAAGAAATATTCTACATAAGCATCAAGAACTACTCAAGCGTTGAGGACAACGCTTTTTGAAGGAGAGGGGCATGTTAGGCCCCTATACTACTCGTGTAACCCCTTATTGTTATTAGTACAACCCACTTATTATATTGATGTACCCATGTAGTGCCCATATTGTTACTATTGTGCCCCATAGAGCCCACTATTGTTATTATTGTGCCGTTACATTATTATTGTTATGTCGGCTTTGATTATATTATGACTCCTTAGACTCCTATATATAGAAAGGAGGTCTTGTCATTTGTATCATCCAATAATTGTTCATTTATGTAATGTAAAGGAGGTTGCCCCCTTGAAGAGGCTAAATTCTAAGGTGTTGATCTATCTTTTCTATCTTTTTGTGAGCTGGTTTCATAACAATCCATTTGCTTGATTGGCTACTTTAGAGGGATCATTTACAATGGTGTATACATATCTTCAACAGGTATGGAAAACTATCATCCACATTTGAATATCGAGGAGAAGGCCATAATATTTTGGTGATGTGCAATCAAATTTCTTATTTTCTTTAAAGTTTTTGGCTTTATAATTAGTCGGTTAATTGAGTCTTTTTGTTTTTGACTCCATTTCCCAATGGTTAGGCTACTAGTCTTCAGTGTTCTTGGCACCTCACTAGGAGGCTGTCATCCCCCTTGGAGCCAATGTTAGGGTCCTAGGGTCTAGGAATCAAAATTCCTTTCCCTATTTTTATTCATTTTGGGATTTTGTATGTCAGTTTAGCCTATTACCCACTAATGTCATAGTGTAAATGATAATTATCTGAGGTCACTATAAGTTTTTTTTGTCACAGAGGGTCCTTAAAGACAAAATTAAATTTGAAAGATTCTAAGTCTAGGAGAGGGTCATAAGGTCATATTTTCATGTAAAGTCATTTAGGGTTGAAGGGGTATGTATTACAAGTCAGAACCATGAATAGGACAAGTCAGGCTTCATTTATTAAAGTTATATGAGTCTGTTGTTAATGGTGTCCATCATGCCTCCATTCCACCATTCATGATTCATCACTCACAATTGACCATTTATAATTCATAATTCCCTTTTCTTATACTCTTTCCATATAGCCCTTCCATTAAAAACTCACCTCTAATCATAAATTTCCATTACCGCACCCCTCAAATCACATCTGATCATCTTCCATTACATCTCCCTAAATCCACAACTCATTATCTTCATTCATAATTCATAATTATTATTTCAATTTTATGTTCACGTTTCCCTCATTCTCTCTTCAATTCATAGTTCTTGATCTAAGAAATTTTGACAGGTTACAAAACACAAGGCCAAATGTAATTTGGCATAAGTTTGAAAGCAGGTTCTTTCAAGTGTGATAAGGTTATTGCGTAACAAGTGCCCACAATTCTGAGCCACACAGTTGCTGCACAAATGCCACACAAAGTTGAGAACAACCATTTTGGAGGTCTGCAAGCATGGATGAAAGAACTTAGAGGGTTATACATCATCACCAGGTCATATCAAGCAAATCTATGAACTCAGCCTTGCAAAACACCATTTGCAACCATATCAAACATAGACGTCTACTACCTTTACTATGGAATTCCCTCCGAAATTGACTGATTTGGGCATCATTTTCAAAAGAGGTTTCCAAGAAAATAGAGCTGAATTTTAAAAAACTGAAAGTGGTTTTTCTAAAAAATGGGTCAAGTAACAAAGTCCTCCATTTTATGCATAGATTCCATATAATGGGATATTAAAATGCATCTTTAAATCATATGTTTAAGACTATGCAATTCACTGTTTTAGCCATGATCTTGGGGAACATATTATCAGGAGATGGGGATGAATTTGAGGAAACTGAGAGAGGTGGATCTCAAAAATAAGTTTATATACAAAATCCTCCCTCAATTTTTTCACATATGCTATGTTTTTGGATTTATAGGTATTACTTGGAGACCCACTTTCACAATTTCTCCCTGACACAATACTGAAATTTTGGAAATTCTATTTGTTAATTCAAAGTTTTGGAAGGTTTAAAGAATGATGAGTACTGTAAGGTGAATGATATGGTTGAATGGACACTTAGAATAATTTTGGAGTAGGGGAATTTAGTACAAGTTTAAAATTCAACTTCTGCTACACGTATGCTGTGCAAGTTGGAGTCTGCTATTTTGCAGATCTGTAGGAGTGGGAAAGACCTTTTCAGAGATTCTACACCATTACACCATCATTGAAATCATGCCTATATATAATTTTTTACTAAGGAGGATATGAAACCACATCAAATTGGAGGTTTGCTATAATGTTTTGCACAATTGCTACACAACTATATCACTCAGCCCTATTTTTTCATTTTGATATTTTAGGACCTTCTAAAATTATGTTAGTGATCAGGATAGGATGTTAGTGATTGGGATAGGTGTAAGGATGTGGATAAGTATAATTTTTTAAACTTGATGTTGCTAAAGTTTATTAAGCTTTAAGTCAATGATGTTTTCCTGATTTAGTTTATCTTGATCTTTTAGTCGATAACATATACATTATATCTAGTCCTTTGGTTTTTCATGTAAGTAAATGTATTTAAGAATAATCAAACATAAAAAAATGGTTTGATTGGTTTGTGTGTGAAGAAAGAAAATTTTATTTTGTATTTCTCAAAGATTTTCAGTAAACATAAGAAGGTCGAAGTGACTTGTTAAAATAATTCTTGTGTTAGTCATTATGGTGATGTGTTTTTGTGTGATGTAAGTTTCTTGTTGGAATTATTATGCCATGAATATATATATTCTTGTTTATATAAACAAAGCATTATCTCAGAATTCGTTATTACGACGCTTTGTTTTATTTTCCTAAACAATAAATGTTTTTCTGATTAAATGACATGCAAACTTCATCCTTTAGTTAGATGCTTTATGTGTCATTTGTCCACCATTCTTCTACTCGCTCTCCTAAATTGAACCTGATAAAAAACAACAAAAGGACTACCTATCTCGCTCCTGCTACAAGAACCTTTCATTATTTTACCTATTCAATGAAAAAATCAATTGAATGTGACTCCATGTACAATGGAATTTTCTCACACCTACCATCAAAACATTAAAAAAAAATCTTATTTTTTCTGCTCTTAAAAACTAGCCTAAGATATGAAATACTGAGCCAATTAGTTGACTAAAAAACTCTATAGAGAGAGCCATCTCTAAATCTAGAAGGGCTGGATTCTAGCTTGTAATTTGTTTATGGTTACCCCTATGATCCTTTTTCATCCTAGAGGTAATTACAGGGTGCTAACATAATGAAGTCGTTGCTGGGGAATGGAAGGTTCCATCTTCTCCAGGTAAGATCATACAAGTTTCAGATCTAGTTGTTGATGGTGGACAATAGTCAGACAGAGGAAGGCTAAACCATTCACTTGGCGACTCCAATCAAATTTCAACATAATCGACAGACTCCAATTGTCAAAGGATCCAGAATATCAAACTTCCATGGCGAATCCACTATTCAAAGGTCATTCTAATTTCAAGAAGTCCTAGATGAAAAAAGGACAGTAGTTTCAGTACTTTCAAGATGGTTTTAGTTGCAGGAAAAAAAAGGCTAGGTATGCTCCTATGAATAGGTCTCATATTCCTGGCTTTCTAAATGTTATGCCTCGTGTTGATTGGTTAACCTATCTCCCAATATTTAGAGATAAAAAAGGAGAAGATGTTGCACTTAATTTAATTAAGTTCCACATGCATGTATGTAGGTTTGGAGTTTAGTTTCATGAGGATTTCTTAATGAATATGTTTATGGAAACATTATAGAACAACACAAGATCATGGTATGAAGGATCTCCAACCACTTGTCTATGTTTGCTTAAGGATTTCTATGTAGCACTTTGTAAAAATTATAATCAAAATTACTCTTATATAGTGATAATAGAAAGATTTTATGGAAAATTTGATGATCTTATTTAGCATATGGGAATTGAATTGACATTTATGATCAATATTTAATGTATGATGAAATTGAATAAGCTTTGTTTGAGTTATCTTTTCATCAAGGTGGAATAATAGAAACTAGTTTTCAAGATATTCAATAAAATTTCTAGTAGACAAAGGTTTCTTCTTTCGCTGAAAATGAAGCACATTGTAATCTTGATGTTGAATATCATGTTTTTTCTCCTAAGTTTGATGGATGTATTCAACAACCATACCAATTGTTGAGTCACCAAGAGAAAGAACAGGAGATACAATCAAATTTTTCATTAGCTTATAAAATTATGGGTTCTGAAATTAAAACACTGAGCTCACTTTAGATGAATATGAAAGTGTTATCCATGAAAGAAATAAACTAAAAAATGATATCTATACTCCACATTTACAAGAGGATAAGGAAGAGAATATTTTTTTAGACTCCTTGGATAGTGCATAATCTATTCATGATTATACATCTCTTGAATTGACATTTTAAGAATTTTTTAATAGCCAAGGTGAGACTCTCGTTGATATACATGAAGGGTCACTTGTAAACATGTTTCTTATTAAATATATGGCTACCTCAATTGAATATTTTCAAGAACATTCTATTCCTTTCTCCAACGTACATGGAAATAATGATGAACATATTTCTCCCATTTCTTTCAAAGATAGTCCTAATTTTATGAAAGATTGCTTCTTTCCTCTTGCCGATCATCAAGTAAAGGTAACTAATCGTGATTTTGAAGAATATTTTACATTTTTGTTTTAATCGTTAAGGGAAAGATATATTAAGGGAATTTTTCATGTTTTTCAAGATCTTGTGGCTATTCTATTACAATCATTAGAGTAGAAGAAGGCCGTGGAATTTACAGACCATGAAAATATTTTAAGTGGAAATTGTGAGTTTCCATTTTCTCAATTTTTCTCTCTTCATGGAGAAGCCAAATGTTGGCTTTTGTCAAGTAGCCATTTTATTTATTAGCTAAATTTGAGTGGTCAACATGAGTGTATATATATCTTTAGTAGGCATGGAAAGTTATCATAAATGTTTGAAGCCTGAGGAGAAGGCCCCCAGACTTTGGTGATGGGTTGTCAAATTTCTTATTTCCTTTAAAGTTTTTAGTTTCATAATTAATCAGTCAGTTGAGTGTTTTTTTTTTCACTCCATTACCCAATGGTTAGGCTATTATTTTGTGGTGTTCTTGGCACCTCACTAGGAGGCTATCCTCCCCATTGGAGCCAATGTTAGGGTCCTAAGGTCTAGGGATCAAAATGCCTTTGCCTCTTTTTATTCATTTTTAGATTTTGTATGTCAGTTTAGCCTATGAACCACTAATATCATAGTCTAAAGGATCATTATCTAAGGTCACTGTAATTTTTTCATGTCATAGAGGGTCCTTAAAGACAAAATTAAATTTGAGAGAGTCTAAGTCTATGAGAGGGTCATAAGGTCATATTTTCATGTAGAGTCATTTAGGGTTTAAGGGGTATGTATCACAAGTCAAAACCATGAATAAAACAAGTCAGGTTTAATTTATTAAAGTTTTGCGGGTATGTTGTTAATGGTGTCCATCATGCCTACATTCCACCATTCATGATTCATCACTCACAATTCACCATTTATAATTCATAATTCCCTTTTCATATACTATTTCCATATACCCCTTCCATTCACAACTCACCGCTCATCATCATTTTCCATTACCGCACCCCTCAAATCACATCTCATCATTTTCCATTAAATCTCCGTAAATCCACAAGTCATTATCGTAATTCATAATTCATAATTATTACAACCGTTTACCAAAAGTTTACATCCATGACCAAAACAAGACATGTGAGGTGCAAATTTTGAATTTTTTTTCATGTTTCCCTCATTCTCTCTTCAATTCATAGTTCACGCTATGATAAGGTTTAAAATGTTGCACATCAAAAGGCTAAAAGTATTTTGGCAGAGGTTCGAAGGCAGGTTCTTTCAAGTGTGATAAGGTTGTTGCACAACAACTGCACAAAATTTTGAGCCACACAGTCACTGTGAAAATGTTGTACAAAGCTAAGAACAACAATTTTGGATGTCTACAAGCATGGATGGAAGCACTCAGAGGGTGTTACATCATTACCAGGTCATATCAAGAACATATATGTACTCATCCTTGCACATAACCATCTACAACCATATCAAACATGGAGGTCTACTACACTTAGCTACATAATTTCCTACAAAATTGTCTGATTTGGTCATAATATTCAAAAGATTTTTCCAAAAAAATGGAGCATAATTTAAAAGAAAAAATAAAATAGGTTTATCTCCAGCATGGGGAAAATAAAAAAACCTCCTTCAAATTGTGCATAGGTGTCATATATTGGGAGATTAAAATGCATCTTTAAATCATATTTTTTAGACTGTGCAATTTACTACTTTAGTCATGATATTGGGGAAACGATTATGAGCTTGGAAAGAATTTGATGAAACTAAGAGACATTTCTTTAAAAAACATGTTCCTATACAAAAGCCTCTCTTAGTTTTTGCACATTTGTCATGGTTTGGGAATTACATGTGTCACTTGTAGACCCATTTTCACAATTTCTTCCTTAGAGAATTCATAAAATTTTTAAATTCAATTTGAAAATTCAAAGTTTTGGAAGGTTTTAGAGTATGAAGAGTACTGTAAGGTGAATGAGATTGTTGAATGGACACTCAGAATCATTTTGGAGAAGGAAAATTCAATACAGGTTTAAAATTAAACTTCTACTGTGCAAGTTGAAGTCAACTGTTTTGGAGATTTGTAGGAGCGAGAAAGACTGTTTTAGAGATTCTACACCATTACACCATCACTGCAAACATGCCCATATACTCTATTTTACTCAGGAGGATATGCAACCACATCAACTTGGAAGTTTTCTAAACTCTACTACACAACTATATTGCTCCGACCTATTTTTGCATTTTGATATTTCAAGACCTTCTATGATTATGTTAGTGACTAGGATAACATGTTAATGATCATGATAGGCGTAGGGATGTGGATAATTCTGATTTTTGAAACTTTATGTTTCCAACCTTTATCAAGCTTTAAGTCAGTAATGTTTCCATGATTTATTTTATCTTGATATTTTAGTCGATAGAAGATACATTGTATCTGGTCCTTTAGTTTTCATGTAACTAAATGTATTGAAGAAGAATTTGGCATGACAAAATGGTTCGGTTGTTGTGCATGTGAGGCAAGAAACTTGTATTTTTTATTTTTCAAAGATTTTCAGTGAATAAAATAAGGTCGAAGTGACTTGTTGTAGGAATTATTTTGTTAGTCATTATGGTGATGTGTTTCTATGTGATGGAAGTTTCTTGTTGGAATTATTATGCCATGAATACATATCTTCATGTTTATATAAGCAAAGCATTATATCATAATTTTTCTATAACAACGCTCTGTTTTAGTTGGCTAAATAAAAATGTTTTTCCTCTTAAATGACATGCAAAATTCATCCTTTATTTATATGCTTTATGTGTCATTTGTCCACCATTCTGCTACTCACTCTCCTACAAGGAACGTGATAAAAAAAATCAGAAGGACTACCTATCTCGCTCCCACTACAAGAACCTTTCATTATTTTACATATTCACTGAAAACATCAACTAAAAGTGACTCCATGTACAATGGACTTTTCTCACACCTGCCATAAAAAAATTAAAACAAATCCTTTTCTTTTTGCTCTTAAAAACTAGCCTAAGTTCTGAAATACTTAGCCAATTAATTGACTAAAAAACTCTATAGAGAGAGCCCTCTCTAAAGATATAAGGGCTATATTATAGCTTTCAAGTGGTTTGTGGTTACCCCTGTGATGATTTTTCAACCTAGAGGTAATTACAAGGTGCTAAGAGTTGGAAAAAAAAGCTTTGGAGCCCTAGACAGCTTGGGTGGAGACTGATTTGGTGATGGTTTGTCATGTCCAACCATGAGGTGGAATCATTGGTTGAGGGTCGAGGTGGTTTGCTCTCTAGAAGCACTGGTTTGGTTTTACTTGAGTTGTTTCATGATATCCCACAATCATGCTTGGAATATGGTGTTATCGCTCAAATCTACCTTAGGCTGAAATAAGGTAAAACTCAAGGCTACATCAAACCACGCTCAGCCTCGTAGCTAGCCCTACGAGGACCGGAGAGGGCTCTCTCCAAGTCAATCTCGGCAAAAGGTAATCAATGAGGTCGAGATGACTGAACTGATGACTAATTTTAGGCTAGGTATGAAGTACAAGGACTTTGAAATTGATTTTTTGAGGTTTTGTTGAATTCAAGGGAAAGGCAATTTTGGGTGCGAGGATGAGGCACAGTTTTTGCAGAGGTCTACTTGGGGCAAGATAGGCGATTGTTTTGATGCCTTTAAAGTGATTGAATGAATAGATCTAACTGGTGAGAGGTTAAGGAGAGCAAGAAACTTTCAAGGATTCTCCCTAAAGAGATGAAAACATGGAAAATTAAACAAACTTAAAGGTAGAGCATAGCAAATTATGGATTCTACCTCAACACTTCATTTGTTCAATTGCAGAAGATAAGAGAAGGAAATTGATGCACATAAACAACTTAAAAATACTGAAAGAATCACACCATCAACACATAAAGCCACATGAATCCCAAATAGTACTGCAAAACCCTGGTCTTTCCTTTGCCAAAAATGCAGATAAGATATGTACAATAGAGTGTCAAGCTATTCCCAAGAGTCCAACCCTGAAAAATGACTTAGAAAATACATAATATAGGAAAGCCAACCCATTCCCTTGCCTCTAGGGGTCGAGATCATCATCCTAGGAGCTGTTTCAACCAACTCTAAACAAAGCACTACAATCTAGGCAGTCAAAACAACGTGCCTCTATAAGGTAGGAAACCAATTCATTCATTAAATTTTCACCTTTTAGTGAATGAATCTTCTAGAAAAAGTAACTAAGTGTCAAAATAACATCATGTTTCATTAATTACATCAAGAGGAGTGAAAAAATCACATCACAAGTCAAAACTGGTCAAACTGGCTTCATTTCCTGAGCTGAAGAATGAAAACTGGACCAAAAACTGTATGCGTAGCGCCCGTGATCCCTATGTGTAGCGCACATTTCAGCCTGTTTTTGGGGAACTTCCTGACATCCAAATTGAGCTCATGATAGCTCGTTGGAAATACCTAGATATCTACTTTCCAACCCAAGTGGAAGTTTTCAATTTGAAGCTCATTTCCCCCCTCAAAACTGTATTCTCCCAGAGGTACTTCTTGCTATTGGAAAAGGTGGCAGAAAGGTGATTTTCATGATGTTTTTGAGCCTTTTGGTCACCCAAAGCTTGATGAAATGCTTTGGAAATAGCTGAACATGTATAATTCATCATGAAAAATCCAAAACTACAAGCCATTTGTGATTTGGACCTCCCAATCTTATGGGTCGCGCGCTACGCGTTGAGCCAAAAAACCTGTTTTGCAAGCCAAAAATTTCAAAATGACAAAATTTTCTCCGAATTTTCTCAAATTCAGTGTGAAGACCCTCTATCATGTGTTTTGCCCTGCCAATGAAGCCTCGGCCAAAATTTGGAGTGGATCAGGCTTTTTCCGTTGTTTTAGCGCTTTGCTCAAACGCCTCTTTAGGATCTTCATTTTCGCTTTGCAAACATGCATGCGAGCCGAATAGTGAGTTTTCATATGACGAAGCATGTCCTTGTCTCTGTTTTCCTTTACCAACAAATTCTCCAAATGAGTGTTCACCTGGATGAGCATTGGTTCTCCATTAATAGGTGTCAAATCACCGGGTCTCTTTCGGGCCAATTCTCAGTCTTCCCGGATTTTCCACAGCTCATAAAGTGTATGCTCATCTTCCAACTGTTTGTTGCGCTGCTCCAAGTAGTTGATCACCCACTTAGCCATCTGCAATTTCTTTTGCAGCAAGTCATTCTCAGCCCTTTGCTCTCGGATGATCTCCTTTAGCTCCGAGCTAGGAGAGCTAGCATCAACATCAATGATATCCATGTCCTAGCCTCCTGAAGGACCCTCATCAAACATGGGCCTCTTGCCCCTATCCTGGATTTGTACCTGTGCTAAAGAAGAATGCGATACCCTTTCCACATGATGTGGAGATAATACTCGTTGTGCTGATGAAGTCAACGAGACCCCTTCCACCCAGGGTGGAGATAGTACTCGTCATGCAGATGCAAATAAGGCCCTGTGGCCTCGCTGATATGTCATATACACTAGAGCATTTATATGCTCGACCTTGGGCATGTCAAACTGCTGTAAAGGCTCTCCCTCATCATGAACTATCTCTGGGGGTGGCATTTCTAGGGGTGGTTGAGGTGCTGTGAAAAAGTCGCGAGAAATAAAATCCTCCCACGTAATGCCCTGCTGTGCCAACTAATGTACCACTACGATTTTGATCAATGCATAATGATATATGCTCCTATGCTGATGTGCTGGGCTCTTCCTTTGTACTAAAGGCACCATCCTCTCTATGTTGTGAAACATAAAGTATGGAATGTTCATCAGACACACCCTTGTAAAATGCATCAACAAACGGACATGGTATGCATAAAGACACGAGAATCTACCCTCACAACTGAAATACCGAATGATGAGTTTCATCAAAGGTGCAAACTGATCATTCAGGTAGTGGAAAGGAAAAACTTTGCTCAATTTCCTCATATACCTTGGTTTAATATATGGCTCATAATATGATTTCTCTAGTTGCTGACGCTTATTCCATTGCTCCCCGATATTTGGTATCCCAGTGGCCTCTGCAATAGTCTCTGGTGACAAAATGAAATTAACACTAGCGAGGTTTATATGGCCATCATGTAAACGGAGAACAAACAAGCGAGCTAATTCACGATGATGCTGAAATTGTGAAATTAGCTCACAAAAATGATAGCATGACTGATGGCGAAAACAATCCATGGCAAGTGGGCAAGCCTACAATTGTACCATAGAAGTGGGCTCTTCTCTAAGATGTTTACCACCTTTGCCACCTCTGTGAGGCCTTTGTGGCACATTTCCCTCTGTTGTGGAATCACTGTCATTTTCCTGCTCATACACTAACTCTGTGTTTGACATGGCTTTGAAAACATAATAAATGCAATAGGAGGTCTGCAATATGTATGTTGTAGGTGTGGTGAAATCACAATTTCAATACATACTCAAAAAGCCAACCGAAACATCATAAGACTTATGCCATAATGGACATTCTGTTTGGTGTATTTGGGCATGAAACAGTCACAAGGACAATTTGACAAATGGACAAAGGTATGAAGTGTTGTTGGCTCAAAGCTTTCAAATGGGCATGGAGCTATGTTTCACCAAGGAAAGGTAGAAAAATCTTCACCAATTACCCATATGTCCTTTAATACCCTTAAATTTTTTTTTGATAGGGGCCTAGGGTTTCATTCGATTTCTTACACCCAACACATCACCTCCTCTCTTCAAACACACTATAAACAATATCAAATTGATTGAATTAGTTATAGAACACCTACTTGCAGCTTTGGAGGTGATTAGACATGATCTGGGCGCATAAATATAAACAAATTGTGTGCTGGACTGAGTGCGTAGCGCGATATCCCAGTGCGTAGCACATAGCCTGATGCGTAGCGCCTATGTATTTTTACAAAGGTCGCGCTCGCCCAATGCGTAGTGCACTGCCCGATGCGTAGCGCACAGCTTCAATGTGTAGTGCACCCTCCAACAATGTCCACCAGCATGCAATTCGCAGTTTTGGCCTTCAAATGCTTAGGCACGATGTTGCTTTGGGAATTTGGGTGCAAATGAACTTGTTGTCCCTATTTATAAGCAAACAAAATATCTCATTTGAATTAAATTGATTCAAAAACCCACTTTGTAAGGTTTGGCACTTTTCACTTTTGGTCTTTAAATAGACACTGCTTTTTTGATTTTTTATAATTTGCTGAGTTTTGGACTAATGTTCTTTGTTGATTTTTTGCAGGGATGGCTGTGATATGATCTGGCAAAGGAGACCAAGGCTGCGCTTGGACAGTTCAAGAACTGAAATTTTTGAAAATTTATTACAAAAATGAGATGACGACTTATCTTCAAAACAGAGTTTTGAAGAGAAGTCCTAATTTTATCTGTATAATGATGAAAATTATTGTGGTAACCATCTATCAAAGACATCCCTCTGGCCTACTGGTCTTCTTAGACTTTCCAAAAAAAAATTGACTCAACCCTAGACCTAAGACCTAAAAATTTAAAACATGACTGTAAATGACCTTTGAAGCTTTGTTTTTATGAATAGACCTAAACCAGCAGTGCCAAGCACGAGGGGAATGAGTGACACAAACCATTCCATCAGAGTTATGGCATGCCTAATGAAATGCAACTGATCGAAACTGATGGGACACTTAAACATGAAATGCAATAAGAGATTTGATCTCTGACGGAGGGATAACTAGACCGACTCTAACATATGGAATAAGAGTGATTGGCTGAAAGAAATATTTCATTCAGCCTAGTATATGGTTGGGTGGTACATGGAAGTCCCAGGCCTGGTTTCATTTTACATATGTTAATAAGAGCTTATTTCCTCTTTTATTTTATAGGTAAATATACTTTTTCATACGTGGTTTTTATGGCTATAACATCTTTGTTATTTTTGTTGAGTATATGTTGGTTATGAGGGTGTTTTATAACAATCTTGATCTATGCATTTCATCATGTTTTAATTAGAAAATGAATGAACAATGACTATATGACCTAATAGATGATAATGCAGCTAGTGTGATAAGACATGAATGCTTCTTAGTGATTATCATATAAGTATGAGACCCTTATGCTCAGATCTGTTGAATGACCCGTCGATTGCATATCAAGTCTTTGTTCAAGTATTTGCATCAGTATCATTGTTTCAATGTTATTTTTCATTTCTGTAAGTTTTATGAAGTTTTAGGAAGTGAGTTGATACCTAGCCCTAAAAACGTGGCACAGAATACCAGGTTACAAACTCAAAACTAGTCGGAAAGGTCCCTAGTCACTGACATTCCCTTGCTATGGGAGCAAATAGAGGGTCCCAGTCACATGCATAGCCGTTTGGTGGGAGTGATTGAGGCTCTAGGTCAGTAAACTTTCAAGATACCTTAGGGGTAAGTCACTTGGAAGGGTTGGTTGGCTCCTTAAGTTTCTGTAACATGTGTAGAAGGTTAGATTGGTTATGTTTTGTCAGTTTCACTTCCTTAACTTTACATGGGGAGTTGAATCAGATCATAGTAGCCTCTTGTCACATGTTTACCCCAGTGGACCAATTAAATTGGGTAAATTGGTGTTACATAGTGGTATCACAACATGGTTCACCATTTGGACTAGATGGGTGGTGTTTTGGTCATGCATACATGTTGATTGCATATGTGTTATTTATGCTTGTGGTTTATGTGATTGTCATGTATACATGGTGGTGGTAATTCTTATCGTTGTGTCGCCAGGTGGAAGTTTATGATGTTGTTGTTGGGATGTGTTTGTCATGAATGCATGCCAATTGTATATGCATTTTTTATGTATGTCAGTGCCTATATGTTGTTATGCATGCATTGGCATGGTGAAGGTTTTTTTCCATGAGGTCATTGTATACATTTTTTGTCATCATGATGTTGTTAGTATGTTATGATGTTGATGTGTTGGTGGAGATAGAGCAAGAAATGTAGATCATCAAAGCGAGGTTGCAACATTGAATGTCGGGGTAATAGAAGATCGTCATACAAGTTTGTATGGTGGGTGTGCAGGTATGTTGGTTAATGGTTGTTATAGGCATTAGGGTTATGTACATGTCTGTTAGTCTATGGTTTTTTTAGTTACATGTATGATAGATGTTAGTGAATGAGTGTGGTAAAATGCACATTAATTTGATAGTCATGCATGGTAGTAACCTATTGTTGTTTTATGATAGTTAACTTGATGATTATGTTATATGTTGTTGATGAGTATGTTATATGTTAACTTGTTGTTGTTATATGTTAGTTAACTTGATGATTAGGGTTATTGCATTTAAGATCTTGGTGTTATATGTATTGTGTTGATTTGGATTGGCCTATGCAGATGGGTAGTATTTTGACATTAAGGTATGAGTCGACGTAATTATGATAGTGTGTTGTACTAATCTAGTATGATTGTGCATATGTGATTGTTATGCATGAATGAAAATTGTTTATGATCTTATGATGTGAGAATGTTAGCTAAATACTGTTAGGGAAATTATGACCTTATTTATGTTTGAGTCGATATGTTGTGAAGTTATATCATGCTAGTTTAGATTGATTGTGTAGAAAAAATAGCCTTCCCTGAGATAAATTAAGGTATGAGTTCACTTATGATGTCTACTTGGTGCTTAAATAATTCATTATGTCATCTATTTTGTGTTTGAGGGTTTGGTGTCTATTATGTTGTCTATCTGTTGTTTGAATGTTTGATTAGTAGCATGATATAAATATGTATCTATAAAATTGCATGAAGAAATGATATTTTTTTAAGATGATTGTGCTAACGCAATATGTGTTGAGGAAGTTGATATGTACATGAGTGTAAGAGGGTGCTAGTTGTAGTATAATGATTGATGACTGTGAGTTGATTTTTGATTATGACATGGTAGTTAGAATTGGTAAATGTTGATTTCAATTTAATAGATATGTTGTCTTGATCTTTGGAACATGTGATTGACATATGTGAGAAGTTGTGGGGTGACATGCTTGGTATTAGCGTGACAAGGTAATAGCTGATTTGTTTATATAGCTAATAGTTGGGTGATGCAACAATACATAGTAAGACTCGATTGCAGCAAGGTAAATATAAAAGAAAGGAATTGGATGAGAATTCCTTTGGCTATTTTTGGGAACCATAATTCCAAATGAATTAATGATTTGAATACAAGAATTCTTCTTAACCCTAATCTTGTTTGAAATTATGTGGATATGTGTGATATTCATGGACATGTATTTGACAATTATAACAGTTGGTTTCCAATTATAGTTGGATTCGTCAAGGAATTGGACGTCCATGAGAAGTGTATGTGTTCAGTTACACGGTAGCATGCTTCGCACAGAAAGGTAAAGTAACCAGTGTATTTTAATGTTTATTTATGCACTGAAAATTATGTGTTTATGGAAGTATGATGCAAGGGATTGCATGGAAAAGACACTGCCATGAAATCTCAAAGAAGGCTTAGGTTGAGCTTTCCCTTTGATGGGAACCCATGGGGATTGAATCATGGTGTTTTCTGATAGTCTTGTGCTTTTGGTGTTTTGTGATTTACTTTCTCTTGATTTTCAGTTTTGTTTGTGTCTTGTGTATGGCCATGCCACTTTGTTTTTGGTGTCGTATTGATATTGGTATTTCATGGTTTGCTTCTTGTTTGTTTCTTGTTCTTGCCTTTTATATTTGAGGGTCTTGGGAATTGGTTTGGGAAAGCGGAAAGTTGATGGAGCTCAGGGAGAGTTGAATGAAGTCCAACAAGTAATCTAAGGCCTAGATGAAGCTTGGTGCATGTATAAGGGTCGTTGAAGCCAAGCGTATGATAGCTAGTTGGATTGGTTGGGTCCATTGGTGTAAATGGATAGTGGCATGACAATTATGATAAAGGTAAATTAAAGGGATTTGAGGCATTATATGCCTTAGCTATGTTGGGAACTATTGTTCTCAATGTTGTGCATATGATGCATGTACAAAGGAAGTTATATTAACCTTAACCTTATGATATCTAGTAATTATGTTGTGATCATGAACATGTTGATGTCTATATATGTATGCATATATGTCATGTTGTCAAGGGTCATGATTGTTTTATGCTAGTGTTTATATATATAATATATATATATATATATATATTATATATATATATATATATATATATATATATTATATATATAGATAATAGATATATATATATGTATGTATGTATATGTTGCATGTCATTGTCTAACATGGTCATGAATAATTATTCTTATGGAGGAACGATTGCTTATGCAAGTGCATGGCATGAAGAGGTTCCTGATTTCATGATGAATCAAGTGGGAAGAGTATCCCTGATAGATTTATGAGGCCAGTATCACGTGGATATGAATTTATATTATTTGTTTATACTATGTCTATGTTTATGTTATGGACATGTAATGTAAGGGATACATCAACGGAATGGAAGAAATATGATCGATGGCATGTTGGAACACGCATGAATAGTGGAAAGACACTAGAGACAAGGTTTCTTGGTGGAGTTAGTTTGTGGTCTCTAGATGTATAGTACTACTGTTGTATATATGTTGTACCCATGATGTTGTGTGCATATGGTGTTTCATGTATAGGGTGTTGTGGACATGCTGTATATGAAATGTTATGTATACATGCTGTTTATGCAGTGTTGTGTACATATGCTATTGTCCACATGTTGGATATGTGGTGCTATGTACATATGACATGGTGTGCATGTTGTTCATATGGTGCTATGTACATGTGGTGTTATATATATGGTTTGACATGTGGTGCTATGTGCATGTGGTGTCATGTAGATGTTGTACAAGAGGTGTTGTGTGCAGGTGGTGTTGTGTACATGTGTTGTTGCATACATGCTGCACTTTGTACATGTGGTACTTTGTACACGTTGTGTAGGTGGTGCCATGTACATGTTGTGCTGGTGGTATTGTGTACATGTTGTGCTGGTGATGTTGTGTACATGTTGTACATGTAGTATTCTGTGCATGTCATACATGTTGTGTTGTGCACATGCATCACTGTGTGCATGTTGTACATGTTTTTTATGTACATGTGGTACTATGTATGTGAATTTCATAGTCATGGTATCATGGCATGTGTAGTACTTTGTGTATGTATATGTATTGTGTTGTGTTGTACGCTATATGTAGGTGTATGTATTGTGTTGTGTTGTACACTATATGTAGGTGTATGTATTGTGTTGTGTTGTACGCTGGGTGTGGGTGTAGGTCTTGTATATCAGGAGTAGGTTCATGTATTGTATGGTGTTGTATGCCATGTGTGGATGCATGCGTGTGGTGTACACTATTTGTTTGTGTACCTGGTTAAAGAGATTTCACTAGGTGTTTGTCGGGCATGGAAACTGATCCAGTGTGCATACAGAAATCATTGATTAAAGGATAAGTATCAATATTTTATTTCAGTTTAAATTATGTATTTAATCTATGATTCTGATTTATGATGATTACATGTGATCTATGACTCTGATTTATGATAATTACATGTGATATATTATTTTAATCTATGATAGTTTTGTTTTGAGCTAACGAGATGTGATATGTTTATACTTGATGATTTGGTCAATAGCTAGTTTGACTTATTGTGCCAGGAAGTGGGTAGAACTACAAGTGTACCTTATTGAAGAGCTACCAATGAGGTGTGATTTGAATTCATTTCAATATGTTTTAAATCTAATTAAAACTATGTGCTTGGTATAGGAAAGAATTAACATGCCCAGTTGGGTGTTTGAAATTGACTGCAAGAATTAGCAGCACCAGTGAAAGGAATTGGAACATGCAACAATATGTTGGTAAAGAAATTAAGGATATGGGCCATTATGGGACATTGGTATGAAATAGTGTCCATTGATTTCCATGAGCATTCTATGACCGATATGATGGTTTAAAGGAAGGTATATGCCTTGGTTTTTGTATCTTCCGATGCGAGGAAACATTGCCAAGGGACATGTCGCCCGAGGGATTGTGTAGCAGAGAAGGGGATGGCCATGGAACTTGGAAGGTGTGTGACTACACAGAAGAGGGTGAGTGGATTTCCTGAGGGACTGTGTAGTAGAGAAGGGAAGGTTGGGAATGGATTTTTGTCTTCACTAACATTGCCAAATGGAATCATATGCACATTGGCAGTGTGCCCTGGAACAATGCATTAGTAATTGTTCACAGAGAGGACAAGTGGTGCAGGATTGTAGCATTGGACATTGGATGTAGTTTTGACTTTGGAAATGGATTCTAGAGTTTGTGGGAAGGAGGTGAATCCTATACTACTCTGGAAGGTGGAGGTGTGAGCCTCTAGATTCCCTTGTTGCGGATGCAGGCATAATACCATTTTATTTGCTAGTTAGAGAAAATGTGCATATGTGTATATTATTGTAAATGTTATAGCGAGCTAGATTTATAAAGTTCCATAGAAATTATGATTATTTTCTTGTTGAAGAAAATGTGCATAAGTATATGTGGTGGTTATTGTAAATATGATAATGAGATGTGTTATAAAGCTCCAATAAATGGTATGATTGTCATATTTTCACCATGTTGTTCATTGAAAATACTATAATGAACTAGATTATAAAGCTCCATGGGCAGTATGTTTTGGTTTTCAGTAGTTTTGTTGTTTATATGTGTCATTGAACACTGAGGAAAGCGTTCCCCCAAGGGGGAGGGTTCTGTAAAAGCACTGGCTAAAAATCCATGTAAATATAAAAATAAGATCAAGGTCACGAGACATGTATTCTAAGATAAATGTTGGGAAAAAAATCCTAGTGGGCGTTCATTTGGTCTATTACAGCTAAGGAAATTGGCAAAGGAAATGGAAAAGGTAAAATGGCATTTATTGGCATTTTATTTATGAAAATAATAGAAAATAGGAGAAAAGGGAGGTGAAAAGTCACAGGTTGCATGTGAGGTGGAAATTAAAGGAAAATAATGGAAAATTGAAGAAACTAGAGGCTTCATTATTAAAAAGTTTTATGAGGATTATTTTATAGCTTTTTGTCAATTCATAGTATTTTGTCAATTTTAGCTTGGAGCTCTCTCTCTCTCCTCTACTCTCTCTCTCTCTCTCATTCCCTTGGACACTTAGATTTTTCTTGGAGAACTCTTGGAGGAGTGTGGCATACTTGGAGTTTTGGAACATGAAGGAAAATGAAGAGCAGGAAAGCATGAGAGGACATCAAGATCAACAACTACAACAAGTTTGCAAGTACGAAGTTGCATGTATGATTTCCTTGCTAGTTTTGCCATGCATGGCACATGCATGTGTTTTCTTAGTTATGATTTGTCATTGACATGTAAGATTTTCTGGATTGATGTTGGATTTGCCAAGCCTTTCAATTCCCTAAATAGCCATGGTGCTCTGAGTGTATTTCCTTTTGTTTTCTGATTGCTTCCCATGTTTCTTATGGTTGTTGGTTGAAATACTAGTTCCTAGAAGCCTTGATTGGAAAAATAGACTGGAAGCCTTATAACAACTTGGGTTGAGTTAATATTCCTAGAAGCCTTGGTTGGATAAACACTTTGGAAGCCCTTGGTGGGTTGAGTTACTAGTACTGGAAGTCATGGTTGGAAAAACGCTCTAGAATCTCAACAAAAGTCGTGGGTTTAGTTACTAGTGCTAGAAGCTGTGGTTGGAACAAATGCTATGTAGCCCTAAATAGCTTGGCTAAAGATTGAACCGGTGCTGGTTTGTGATGTCCGATCATGAGGTAGAATCACTGGTTGAGGGTTGAGGTGGTTTGGTCTTACTTGAGTTGTTTAATGAGACCCCACATTCATGCTTGGAATATGGAATGAGAATGATTGGATGAATGAGAGATTTGGTTTAGCCTAGTCTATGGTCGGGTGGTACATGGAAGTCCCATACCTGGTTTCATTTTTTTTAGCTTCAGGGGCTTAGACCAAAGTTTAGAGTTAGCTATGCTAACCAAAACAATGTTATACCACTGGCCCTTTTGACAACGACCTGTGAAGCGAAAACTGTAGTCTCACCGAGGTAATATTGGGGGATTCTAGGACCCAGTTTCTACATCCAGAGGGACCATGCAGTGTGGCTGTAAGGTTTCTATCATTTTCAGTCTTAATTTTACCTTCACGAATCGTTAACCTTATTGTTACAGTCGTAAACTGTTTTCCTACTTAGCAGACTTGTGAGTTGCACGTAACTAGTCTAACATGTAGTATTCATCATATAAAACAATATTTGAACCTTCACGATACAATTGCAGAAGAAATGTAAACAAATGAACCATAAACAGGCTAAGCAACATAAACTATGCGAACATAAGTAAGTACACAAATCTATCTCAAATTCTTCTTTATTAGTTCAATTATTCACAAATACAATCTTTCTGACCCTACGCACACATCTGCAAACTTACCACAGACTCCGCGCACACAAGTGTAGGAGCTTTCCCCTCCAGATATAGAAATATATCCTAATTATAGACTCTAAAACATTACATTGAGCTTAGCTTCCTCCTTAGACTTCTAAAACATCCCCTTATATATATATTCTTTTATCCTTACAATACCATGGTCTGAAAGCCATGGGCAGAGCTCAAAATGATATAGATAATACCATCCCTTTACAAAATAAGGGGCCTTGACCCACCCTAAATCTCATTTGTCTCTTATAACCCTATGCTAATCACACTCCTGTTCTCAAAATGTGGATACTTTACATGACTTCAGACAAAAAATTAGACCTACGAGACTCTTACCCAACAGCCCCCCCCAAAAAGGATGTGATTTGTCCTCGAGTCACTCAATTGGTAAGATGTCAATATTTTCTTTTAGACCTTCGTACGCATACTTTAATGGATCAAGTGTTTTTGTGCATCTCTCTGTGGCCTGTCGAACTTCCTCCATGAGCTTCTCTGTTGTTGACCCTTTTGCTGTGGGGTTGATTGTCCTCTTTGTTTGTTGCATGCTATTCATTTTTCCCTCTACTTACTGTGAGAGATGGAAGGCCTCATCTACCCAAGGTCACATCCATGCAAAGATGATCTATGCCTTCCTCTGTAGCTCATCAATATGTCCCTCTAGAAATGTTCCTTCTTGAAGATGGGTGAACCATTGCATAGGTGCTAGGGTCCGCGACATTGTTTTAAGCTAATCGAACTATAACTACTTGTCTTTTATTTGCACTTCGATATTATGCACATGTGGTTCCTCTAGATGTGAGGCTCACACTACCATTGTATCTTTAAAAACTTGACTATAGTCCTTGACTGCAGTCACTATATGTTCCATATCATCTTTTATAAAAGCTTCACACTACTCTCAAACTTCCAATGGAGTTGTTGGCTGTAGCTTCATCTGAAGTTATGTAATTTTCATATGTAGTTTAAAAACTAACCTTTCCCACCTCTACCTTTGAATATTTAAATGTTTCTACCAGTTTCTAAATTTTTTCTGCTGAAGCTGCCTCACCTAGGATCTAGAGCTCTGGAAGCTCACTACATACTTTGGTTATAGCCTCTTCTAGCTACTAGTTGCATGCAACTACCTCCTCTTGATCATGCATCGCTTTATTATTTTCTTTGAACATATGTCAGTTGTTTATTTTTACTTTGTTTATGACCAACAAAGCTTGCTACTCGCGTACCTTGAGCTCATTTGTGATGCCCTAATGTAGCTTGTACAATGTCTGAAGGGGGAGCACCATAAGATTGAGGGTTAGATTGTTTAATTTTTGTTCACTCTCCCTTTCTTCTGTAGTCTTGACGTGTAGTGATCCTTCTCGCGATTGTACTGCCCAAAGGACTATGGTAAGCTCTGCTATAAAAGGTATCACATTCACTTGATTCACACTCACCTGAACCACACTCGCTTGGATCACGGTCATCTGAAACTGCAATTATTTAAGGCCCTTTTGGACCTTTGTCAGTATTTCCCTGTATTGATCTTCAATATTCTCCCACATCTCCTCCATCATAGCTTGGACGATATTGCCAATTTCATCAAATTCCCCCTTAGTGATGACGAATGGTTATGTGCTGGAAGATTTGTCTGACTTTTGCTTCTTCCGCCCATCGCCATCACTCCTCTTCTATTGTTTCCTTATTATAAATGGGGAATCAACATCCTCTATGTCCATAATAGGGTCTTCACCACCCCGATTCCCCTAATTAGTCTCCTGCTCAAATGTGCGCTCAGTTTCCCACATAGTCTATTCCTCAAGGTCAATTGTGACCATTGGAGGCACCTTCTTTGTATACTTCTTGGTGGCTAATTTTTCAACCTGTGTACCTTTAGTGGTCTTACTTGTGCCTACATTCTCTATCTTTATTCCAGTTAGGGTGAGCCAATTACTTGACCACTTGCTGATGACCATTGGGATGTCCTCTTCAAAAACTAATTATTGTAGCTCATTTCATAACTTCTCCAAATCTTTCTTGGTGTAGATAAAGACATTGTGAAAATCCATTTTAAAGTTAGAAATGTCACTATATTGTTGAAATAATGTAGGTGATAGCTGCGACTTTTGATTGATGACTATGTGTAGATCCATCTCAAACAGAACCCAAAACATTTTGCTCTTTGTAACCTGGGTCAGTTCCTTAGATGCCCACAATAAGGCATACTTCGCAGCCTCACAGACAACAAGGTCCACATTGGGGAACTATGATGTTCTCCATGCTACCAATGTGATTAAGAGAAATAGCCACACATAGTGGAATTACTTACCTTATTCCTGTGATTCTCAGAATTCATCCTAAAACTCCTGAATTAGATACCTAACCTACTTAAACTAGACCCCCTTGCTGCATTGTGCAACAAAGGATACAACTGGGGTCGTCACTTCATCCACCCAACACTTCCTCGTGATCTACCTGCCAAAGTGAATGCAGAAAAACACATAGCCTCATCATTAATAGGAATAATAACATAGCCCTGGGACTTCTTAACTAAGTCGAGGCCATTCTTCATCTAATCGGCCAAATTTTTCTCCTAAGGTTTCCTGACAAATGCACCATCGAGGGTCAATCCTTGGTAAGGCAGCGCAATAATCCTCCAGATTAACATATCGTCAATTAGGATTACCATTCCGAACAACAGACACCCATTATGTACCAAAGCCAATAGTTGGCACAAACATATTGTGTTTATGTTGCTATGCCAAAAGTGTAGAACATAAAGCATATTCAGAAACCCAATGTGTTCAATCCCTACTACCCACTTCATCGACTCAACCCTTGTGACTGCAACTTCTTCATAATAAATAGATTGGAGGTACTTGTCGGGATCAAATTGGGGATACTTGTTGCGATCATTGAAATCCCAGTCTTGCATGTGCAGTTGGGGCACCCTAACCAACAACTCTTCCTTAATCGACACTTCCTTTGGTAATAAGGGTGTAAATATCTTATATTTGATAGAATCTGGGTCCTTTGTCACCTTTGCAGTTGCATTCCTTGGTGGCATATAGGGAGGCAACCTAGAGATTGGTTCCACCTCGTATACATTGATATCCTCAAATCTGTCAGCTATTTCTTCATCATCTAGATCTTGGGGCTCCATTGGTTGATTCTGTGTATCCATTCTCTCCTTACTCCATTTATTTGGGGGGGTTTTCCTCAATTATTACCTAACCGGGGTCTTTTGGGGCTTCTTTTGCTTCTTGGCCACTACTGTTGTGGTAGTAGGCTTAGTTCTTGGCAATATTGGTGTAGTAGTATGTGCTAGCTGTGAGGCAGTCATGATGGATTCTATCCCTCAGCTTAGAAAATCCTGCTCAAACTCCTTCCAAATCCAGCTAGACATGAAACAGAATTCATGGCTCACACTTAGGCACAATATCACACAACGAATTCTCAACAAGCAAAGTGTCCAAATGTGGAGTGGGGTGCCATATCTATATCCTTTTACAAATTCAAATCACTAAATCCCCTCCAAATCCTCCTCGTAAATGTGATTTTGGAAGAAAATTTGCCGAGATATTCTCCTTAAATGTGTTTCCCCTGTTACTTTTAATGACAATTGCCTTGTCAAATCGACTATAGAAACCCCCACATTCACATTCTTAACGAACTCCATTGGATCCTTCGTTGCAACACAATTACCCCTTTTTCATCGCAACTTCCTCCACCTGTGCCATCCTCCAGAATATTGTGCAACCTGTTATCACTAAGATTTTCCTTGAAGTTGTAAGAAGAAGGAAAGGGGTCTGAGGTAATCACAAACCAATCTTCTAAGTACAGAATCTAGCCAATTTGTACTCAAAGAGGGCTCTCTCTTTATGATTTAGCTTTGTTTATGGGGTATTAGGCTAGTTATGAAAGCTTGGGGGGTTTTGATTTTTTTTGGTGGTGGAATTTAGGAGCAAATGGATAAAACAAGTTATTTCAAGCCATTGGGCTATGGAGTCAACTAAAAATGGCTTAACTAGATCAAGTTGATTTAACAAAAGAGAATTTCATAGGGAAAGATAGCTAAACGAAAGACAAATGATAGCTTAAAAGGGTGAAATGGTCTTGAAAAGGGAGGAAGGGCAATTAAGAATCCTTCAACAAACTTCAAGATGAGCGAAAATAGGTGCTCATTAACAAAAAACAATTAAGAATTCTTTCTTAAATGGTCATAGTGATAAACTCAAAAAACATGGAGCAATTGAGAATTCCCTACCTATAATAGCTTGGAAGAAAACATTAAGAATATAAACTATTTTAAAGACAGAATGCAAAAATTCTCTTTCTGAAATATAAATTTTCGTTTATCATTCAGATATGAAACACATATGAATATTTATTAAACCAGAAAAACTGTAAAAACACAATATATAGAATACTTATTTGTTTCTTGTTTGACACAGGTATCCTGTAAAAGTCCTTTGCTTTATTACTTTGTTCCAGCTAGCCATACAAAATTTGTTCAACAACACTTCAATTCCAAAAGTATATTGTCTATAGAAATATCTAAGAATCCACCCTCAGTACTTCGAATAAGGAAGTACTTGTACAAAATTTACATTAAAATATCTCCTAACTAAGAGAGATACATTCTATGAAAACTAAATATCTTTTACATGAATATAGGGACAGATGGTCTCGAAACTAGAAACTGAATGTTAACTGCTTGTTTTTTGTCCCTGTTTTTGTTGAAGGAGCTGGAGGCAGGTCCTATGAATATGAATCTTGCTATCTTGCTCGTAATTCTATGTTCGATGATTTGTTTTGGATTTTCACTAATACTCTTTCACCTGTGACTGATACTCTTTACTTGTGACTGATACTCTTTACCTGTTTTACCATCATTCATCCTTTTTTACCAAATTTGACTATGGTAAATACTTCAATTTTCTTCACTTTTTACCATGGTAAATCATAAGATGTCTGTCATGCTGGTCCACCAACCATATCTCGGCATTCTTGTCCTTGTTAGTTTTCTGTAGATTTCATATGCTTCTGTATATTTTACAAAATTTGGTTGCACTGGAAATAAGTGCTTCACTTCATGCTCAATGTAAAAAAGGTTCTCCAGACTAATATAGAGAACTCTCCCTCTAGGCAATGCCTTGAATGTAGATGAATTGGCCTAATTGTTAGCTTGCTAATATAATTTGTTGACATAATCATCTTGAAACATTAGCTTGTCATTGATGACTAAAGTACTTGGAAGTCCTTTACTTTGTAAGATGCCAAATTTATCCATAAATTCATCTATGTCTTCTTGCATATTTTGAAATTTGCGTTCCAAGCCTTGCATTAGACTCCTTTTGGTCAATACTTTCTTTATTTTAAGGATGGTAGTAGTCCTATCCTCAATGTTTAATTGTTCCAACTGATGCCTATTTCTACTGTTTAGAAATTTTATTAATCTGATAGCTTCTTCAGGCTTCCTTCCTAGTTCTTCCTTGGTTTTCTCAATCTCTTGAAGAGAAACTTTCATGAAGTAAACTTGTTCAAAAATTATTTGAATTGATGACCAAATATCATTGATTGAATTAATGATATTGGTCCATAATATCTTTTTGATATCAGTCAAAGGCTTTTCAAATGTAAGATCTTTTTCCAGTGTTTTAATCTGTTGAGTCAAGCCTTTGTTTTTTCTTATCTCTTCAGCAAAATTAAATTTTGACACATCATATTTTTGCTCTAAAGTAATGAATTTTTCTTTTACTTTTTGTAGTTCAGTGACTTGGAGCTTCATTTCCTCCATGGACTTGATCAACTCTTCTATGCTCTGATTTGAGGTTCCTGCCTATGATGTACCTATATCTGTTACTTCTATGGTTGTAGCTGTTGCCAACGGGACATTTGGTACTAAAGCAGTTGCCAATATAGAAGGGACTACTGTAGAAACCACTGGCACTACATTTTGAGGCTGTGTGGTCGATGCACTTTGCCTGCTTTGTTGTGTTTTCTCTAATTCTTTCTTTGTCTCTTTTAGTTGCTCATTTAGCTTAAGGACCAAGTCCATAAGCTCTTCTTCATTTTTCCTCTCAATCACTTCAGCAGTCTGAGGGTGAATGAGTGGTGGCAATTCAACTGCATTCTCAGTGCAACTATATCTTCATTCTTTTTCATTATTAGGCTCTCTGCAGCTTTGATATCCTTTGGGTTATGGGCCAACTCAATAATCAACTCTTCCAATGATTTAATTCTATTGTCCTTCGCTTGTTAGGAGGCCTTTTCTAGTTGAAATTGGGCAGTAGTGTTGTTCAGTGAATTTTGCAACCTATGTGCCATCATTGCCTTGCTTGTCAGTGTAGAATAAACCATCTCCCTTGTTTGCTTATGCAATTCTATCTGATCTATGGGGTGGATATATTTAGCTAGGATCTCAAAATCAGTCTTGAGGTAGTCTGCAAATGACTTGGGCTATTGTATTGTGGGCTTTAGAAAGCTCATCTGCATTTTGACTTCTTTGATGTCATAAGCTGACATCAATCTGGTTTGATTTGTAGGGGCCATCTTCAAGTATTGAGTATAGGCTTGGGCCTTTAGCTGCTCATTCTTGGCCTTTATCTCCTTTAGTTTTCCTTTTATGTCTATGATCTTCTCAGATGAAGATCTGAAAGATGAAACTTTGGCACTCTATTGCCTTTCAATCTCTTGTCTTTGTGAAGTGGAAGGTGTCCCACCCATTGGTAATGTATGTAGAGTGTCCCCACCTTATTTCCTCAAACTACCTGTTGTTTCCTCAAAGAATTCTTCGTCTGAATATGGATTTAACCTATGCCTCTTAGCACTAGGCTAGTCTGAAGGACCACTGGCAGGGTTAACCACTTCCCTGTCTCTTTTCAAGTTCTTTTCCTCATTTAGAAGAGTCTGCACAATGGGGGGATTTCCCATATTAACCTGAGCTGGATGAGGTTGTGGTGGAGCTTGTTCTTCAGAGATTTCAGTGTGCTCTAACATCTCTGGTTCATCTGATGCTGGAGTACATGTTCCCAGGTCTTGTTCCTGTGGTGTTTCTGCTAGGGGAGCATTAGTTTCCTCTGTGTGCCTCTGAGAAGTCTTTGTTGTAGAGGCACTAGGCTCTGGTGTTGGCCTTTGAGTAGATTCAACTGTTACCTGTTCACAAGAGTCTAGGTCAAGTCTCTTTTCTAAGTTTTTCATCACATTATCTACCTCAACTTGATCACTATCCATTTTAACTAGAGTTCCTTCCCTCCATTCATCCATATTGGAGTATTGTTCTATCTCACGGATTATGTGATGGATATATGGTGACAGCTTATGTTTCATTCTCCTATCACAAATAAAACTTTGTGGATCATATCTCCAAGAAAAGATTTTCTTTAGTCGCATTTTTTCTAGGATTTATTCTGCTCTTTTCCCTGCTTCTCTATTATTGCAAACAGACGGGCCTAAGTGGTATTTTATCCTCAATTGGGCTTTCTTCTTCACATTAGTGAAATGAATTTGATCAAAGTTTAACATTTACCTATAGTATTCTAGGGCAAACAATCTCATAGGAACATACTTAAGGAGTTTGAACGGAGGGAGTTCACAACCATAGATTCGGATCTTAGTGTGATTCTGGTATAAGTACAAGTCACCTATCTTATACTGTTTGGATAGTTGAAGGATTCTCTTGATTTCATCAGTAATCGTAGGAAGAGGAATTCCTGTTAGCATGGTGGTCACAGGGTGGACAAACTAGTCAATGAATTCATTGTATGATATAGGGACAAGTATGTGAATAGTGGAAGTGGAAGTCCAAAAAATCACTGATTTGGGATTACCCTTTATATCAAGTTTATTTATAGAGAATGGGAACTTGCCAGACTGATAGTAAAGGAAAAGGTGATATATGACTGTAGAATACTTGAATACCTTTTCATTTTCTAGCCTCATGAACTAGTCGTGAATTTTCTCAGCAATGAAAGCAGCATAGTTATATTTAACAGCAAGAGGCTGACCAAGGGCAAAAATGGACAATAAAACTAGAGTCAATTCATTCAAATTTTCACTAGTATTGAAACCCATGACTACAACTATCATATTGACTATATTTTTGCCTATCTCTGTGAAGAAAAATGCCACATAAGGAGGAGGATCTTTGGGTTGATGTTGTTTATCCATAAAAGTTTGGCAAAGGCGACTGAGTTTAGACTGGGACATTCTAGATGTTTTCTCTAGTAATTCCCCAAGGGAAATGGGGGTGAGGTCTTGACTACGCTGAAACTATAGCATTTCATTGTTCGAATCTACAGTAATTGTGAAGAGAACAATTTGATTGGGGGGCATTATTACTCTGAGGGTGGGATTATAATTGGCTTGACATGGATGGATAATGTCAGGGAAAATGTAGACAGAGGGGAGCATGTACATTGGGAGATTTGATTCCCAAAGTCCTCTGGTATCAGAGCCATTCATGTAATTGTATGGCATTAACAAAATACTTTCAAAGAGCTTTCCTTAGTTTCAAGGTCTTTTATTTAAAAATCTTTACCTACTAAGGGCAGATAATCCAAATCTCTATGAGGAGTAGTGATAAGAGGTATATTGAGGGCCACGGGGGTTTCCATTTCTGGTTCTTGTGGATTTATATAGGAAAATAGGGTTTTAAAGTAGATTTGGTGAAAACAGAGGGTCCTGGGAGTCTTCAATTCTAAATTCTACAACTGAATTGTAATGAATTTTGGGTTTTTCAAAGTAATCATAGAGGAAATCAAGTATTTACAAGGTTTCTAGAATGAAACTAGTAAATATATGTTTTTAAGTGATGGGAAATGGAGTGCGGGTTCACTGGGTGCAAATGGTGGATTAGAGTGGCATCGAACTACAAGTTTTAGGGTGGCTGACAGTTGGAGTACGAGCTGGTTGACTTCTACGTTCAGGTTCCATGCATGAGTTTTCATAATAAGGATGAAAACCAATTTTAACTTTGTTTTTATGCAAAGTCAAATCTTTTGGCGGGTTCATGATATGGACAAGTGGCGTCAATGGGGAGGTGACTTGACATTTTGTCTTTAGCGGGAGGTGGTAAGCGGGTTTCATCGCACTGCTAATGGAGGGTAAGTGGTATTTGGGTGAGACCACGTGATTCCATATGCTGCTTGACATGTAGCATAAGTACTATTCATGAAACTACTCACCATTGCACGCTAAAAGTTGACAACAGAGCCCCGTGCAATATGCGCAATGACCATCAGATTTGCAGGATCTGATTGGACGGTCGTCGGGGAGCTGAAGTGACTAGTAGATATGGAGGGCGGGCATGATATAAATTAAATAGATTGATCATATCGGGGGTGATTCGATTGGTTATCAAGTTATTAATTAGTCCGAATGATGTAATTAATCCTAATTAAATGGTGGCATGGTTGGGTTCTTAATTAGCTACGGATTGGTTAATTAATCGCATTTATTTATTTGTTTTATGGTTATACTTAATCGAGGGGTGGGATATATAACAATTTGGGGTTTTGTATAATAATATAATATGGGCGTGGGTAATATTTTTTTAGAGGGGAATTATATAATAAACATTAGTGGTTAACATGACAAAAGTGAATGGTAAAGTGCTAAGTCCAATGTTTTCCAAAAGTGTTTCATTGTATAACATATTACTTAGGCTAAAGTGTACAAAAGGGTTTTTATGCAAATTTGTTTTAGTTTCCCTAAGTTAGATAGGATTTTACTTAGGAAAGGTTTTACGAAAGGAATGAGTGATCTTATGGGGGGGCAATGTTGGTGAAGGGACTTAAGTACTTTAGGCATTTCCAATTGTTGGGCCGAGCATCCAGTCCCTCGAAAATTTAGAGAAATTATTTGAACCCCTCTAACTTTGGTAATTATCTTTAGTACTTAGGGAATTAGTGAAGATTTTAGGGGAATGAGTAGGGAAATTAATTATTTTGACTTTGAATGTTGAAGTGTCTTTCCATGTGATACATGCCTTTGCCTAGTGATGAAAGTAAAAGATTTAACATTTAAACTTATAATTCACTACATATTTATTCTGCAACCATCATCTACTTACCTTACCTACTTTACCCTAACATTTTCACTTCTTTATTAGGGTGCACTTAGACTGGAAAACCCTTATCAAACTTTCTTTTCTTTTACATAGTGATACCTATCTAAATCTACAATTATCACATCCAAGAGCTCATATTAAACTGTTGAGCTCCTTTTATTCACTCTACCTATCTACTTATTTGCCAAGATTAAACTATTTGGTAAGATCTTTATTCTCTATTTCTACAACATGAAATTGAAAATATGAACTAGTCAAGCTTAAACTGTTTGACTACTCATGAATTGTGGCATAGGTGACAAGCTGCACATAATATTTTATTATACAAAAGTAAAAAGGTAGTGGTATTTAGACTTGCACACTTTCATGGTCTTTTCTTTTTTGTTGGGGTTCATTTTCTTTCATTTTTTGACCTTCTCTTTATTCTTTTTACCCTTTGATTTTTGTTTTAGGGTATATCCTCTTTACATTTTTTAATTTTTTGATTTTTTTACAAATGTGGAAAACCTTTGCAACAAGTAAAGGTATGAACATATTTCAAAGCTAACCAAGTCAATCATGATATATGACACTTATTGGTATAGGTGCATAATAGTGGCTCCACTTGGGGATGGATTTTCCTGGTGGAAAGTCAAGAACAGTAGATTAGTGGCTTTTGAATGACTGTGACTCTACCCTACATTCTTCCTCTTGCCTGCTGCTTATGTATATGTATGACAATATTACTTCTGAAGCTTAGGGCCTTCTCTTCGGGCTTCAAATCCAAAATATTACTATCCAATCAACACTATGACATTACAAAAGATATAATATGTATTTTGAGAAACATGGTAACATTAGTAAGCAGGATCAAAGTAATGCTTCAACATCCAACCATTGACTGATCCTTCTTCTACTTTTGTACCATCTAAATCTTTAAGAAAATATCCATTGTTTCCTTTGAAAGCATAGATGATGTATGGTCCTTTCCACAAGAAGTCAAACTTCTCATGTTTCCCCTTGTCCTCTCTTCTTGAATCCCATCTTAACACTTTATCTCCAAGGTAAAAATCTTCTGCCTTGGTTCCTTTGTCAAATATCTTCTTAAGTTTCTCTTGCAACACTTGGGATCTTTGGTACAACTCCTCTCTGGTTTGTTGCAAATTGATGGTTTGGTTTATCCTTCTTTGTATATCATTAGGTTCCACTTGAGTTTCTTGGATTATTTTCATGATAGGAACCCCTAATGATGAAGGAAAAACAACCTCCATGCCATATACTAACTCATAGGGATTGGTTTGAATGGATTTTTTGGTCGTAAGCCTGTCTACCCACAAATCATTGATCAATTTTTTGTTCCAAGTTTTCTTATTTTCTTCAAACAGTTTTTTGATGATATTGATTAGACTCTTGTTGGAAGATTCTGCCAATCCATTCCCTTGAGGGTAGTAGGTTGTGGAATGGCCCAGTGTAATGTGATACTTGTTATAGAAATTAATCATTTTCTTTGACTTGAAGGCTGTAGCATTATCAGTAATGATTTTAGTGGGACAACCAAATTTGGACAAAATATTGGTCTCTAGGAAACCTGTGATCACAATGTCATTGGCTTGTCTGGAGGGAATGGCTTCTATCCATTTAGTAATATAGTCAGTGGTAGTGAGTATCCATTTGTGTTGGCCAGAAGAGGGTGGATGAATTTCTCCAATGAAGTCAATACCCCATTGTTGAAAAGGTTTCTCAGTGGAAATGGGTTTTAAGGGTAAAGGTAACAGTTTTCTTTTGCCTTCAAAGATTTGACATTTATGGCAAGAAGATACAAATCTCTTCACATCTGCAAACAAGGTTGGCCAATAGAATCCAGCCCTTAGGATATTGTCTGCAGTTGACTTCCAATAGAGATGTCCACCATAGTCTCCTGCATGAAATTCTTGGAGAGCCTTGTCAGCTTCATCTTTTAATAAACAATTTAACAAAATTCCTTCATGATTTTTCCAAAAGAGTATTATCTAAGATGCAAAACTTTGAAGCTTTCATTTTCAAAATCTATTCTTGGTTCGAGATAACCCTGGAGGAGCCTGCAGGTTTTGTAAAACATAAATCATATCAACATACCAAGGTGAATCTGAAAATGCCTGGCTGATTTGTGGAGTCGCCATCTCCTGCTCGTTATTTGGTTCATTTATGTCTAGGGCTTGACAATTAGTTTCTTCCATGAGTTTGGCCAATCCCTCAACTTTTATTAGCTTGGTAGGTTTTATCTCTATATCATACTCTAAGATGGTAGCTATCCATTTTCCTCTTTTACCATCAACTCCATCCCAAGTTACGATGTCTTTGACTACTGCATTAGGAACATAAGCTATCACATGAGAGTATAATATGTAGGATCTAACATCTTTAATAGCTTTTACCAGTGCAAAAGCTTGTTTCTTCATTATTTTGTACTTTAATGATGCATCTCTGAGTGCTTTACTAAAAAATGCTATAGGTTTTTCACATCTTTGATGATCCTTTTGTAATAAAACTGCAGCTATGGTGTGTTCTGATGCAAAAGAAAAAATGATGAAATCTCTATCAAATTGAGGACTCGTGAGGACTGGTTTTCTGGTTAAGGCCATTTTGATTTCTTCAAATGATTGCTTGGCCTCTACTGTCCATTTGATACTTGAATCCTTTTTTATCATGTTATTTAGTAATCTAATGAGTTCAACTACGTTAGAAATAAATCGGCTTAAAAAATTTATCTTCCCTAGGAAAGCCTAAAGTTCTTTAATACTTCTTGGATGGGGTATCTGTAAAATAGCTTCGATCCTGGAAGGGTCAATTCAAATGCCATCTTTGGAAATAATGCGACCTAAAAGTTTACCCTCCTCCAAAACGAACAAGTACTTTTTTGGATTCAAAGAAATGCCATATTTTCTACATTTTAAAAATACTTGCTTGAGATGGTCCAAGTGCTGTTGGTCTATTTCAGAAAAAACAGTTAGATCATCTGGATATATAACAAGAAAATCATGAATTTCTTTGGCAAAGGAAATTTCCATTGCTCTTTGAAAGGTTTCTCTTGCGTTTTTTAATCCAAATGGCATTTTGATGTTTATGAAAGTACCCCATGGTGTTGTAAAAGCAGTTTTCTCTTGGTCATCAGGATGAACCAAGATTTGCTTATATCCTGAAAACCCATATAAAAGTGAAATTATAGAAGACCACTACCCTTTGCAAAATATGATCCATTTTGGGTAAAGAATAGTTATCTTTAAGAGATGCCTTATTTACATTTCTCAGATCAACACATAACCTTATTTCCCTAGTTTTCTTCCTAGTAGGTACCAAGTTGGACACCCACTCTGAAAATCTAACAGGGGCAATAATCCCTACTTCATACATGCATTTGATTTCTTTGTCAATTGATGGTAATAACACAGGGTTAATTCTTTTGAGTTTTTGTTTAAAGGGCTTTTGATTTTCTTTCAGAGGTATAGTGTGTTGAATAATAGAGGTTTCATAGGACTTCAAATCTTCGTAACTCCAGGCAAAGACATCCTGGAATTCCCTCATAAGTTCAACATACTATAGCTTCTAATCAGGAGGTAAAGATTTCGACAATTTTATCATTTTTGGATTATCCTATGTTCCTAAGTTGTACTCTTTGATATTTGCTTTTAATGGCTCCATTTTAGGTTTCTTGGGAATGTCATTGGAGTCAAACAAATAATCTAGAGGAGTAAACCTTTGGGTAAATGATTGTCTTTTACATTGATAACCTCCGTTTCTTCTTCAATTATTTCATCTAGGTCCATTTGTTTAAGGTCTTGAATTTATTTTTGTGTGAATTTTGTGGGATGAAGCAAATTTATTAAATTTTCTTTTGAAATGTTAATTTCTACCTCATTTATTTGATTAGAACTAATAACTATATCAACATCTATGTTAATGTTAGAAAACTCTTCATCTAAGGTTAAAAAATTATTGATCTACTTATCACTATCAAAAACCTGCCAAATCTTCAGATTATCAGGGATGGCTAGTCTGTGCCTAATCTCAGTAGTATATTGATGATTAGGTTGGAAAGGTAATTTGCAGGTGCTGGCAAACATGGCCAGGTTGTGGCCTTGCATGTTGTGTTTTCGAGGGATAGTCGCAAGTTGGGTTTCCAAAAAAGTGTTGAGAATTTCTATGACTGTTCCTCTATAATATCCTAGTCTAGGATCCCTAGTTAAGTAAGTTCCTTTAATTTGTTTAATTATTAATTTTGAATCTCCTATGATAAAAATCCTCACTGCTCCTAATTTTTTCACAATTTTAACACCCAACAAGAGAGCCTCATATTCTGCCATATTATTGGTGCATCTGAAATTTAATCTGTAGGCATGGCCTTCAACATGATCATTTTCTAAATTGTACACCCAAACTCCTGCTCCTGCCCTTAGTTTATTGATTGAGCCGTCAAATTCTAAATGCCAAAGTATTTCATGCTCATAATTTGTGTTTGGGGTAGTAGGAACTTGTTTAACCATGGGATCTAAGTTTTCATTTTCATCTGACTTTTCTTTGTTATCTTTTATTTTCTGAATATGAACACTTGATTTTTCTTTTTCAATTTCTTTTGGTTCTATTGGTACAACCTCTAAAGTATTGGAAGGACTAGTTTCTGCATTGTAAAGAATCAATGAATCCATATCAAAGTGTATTGGTAGATGGGGAAATTTTGGGGTCTTTCTTGACTACTTACGATGTATTTCATCAATGTTTCTCCATATAGTTTCTTTCCAAAAACCGATATAGTGGCATATGACATATCCAATTGAAGAGATCCCTGAAGCTTAGCACCCTCAGATCTAGACAATAACATGCCATATTTTGGTGGTCTATCTGCTACCACGATGTCCATTAAAATTGTTTTTGCAGGGTATTGAACCAATGAAACACACAAGTCTTTTATCAGTCCTAAACATCCCACTTGACTAGAATCAAAAGAAAACAAATCTTTGTATGGTCTAGTGATGTTTATGTCTAGATTTTCCATTACAAACCTCGGCATGAGATTATGAGATGCCCCAGAGTCAAACATGGCATTGTGAAGAATCTTATCATGTATGTTTAAGCTCACATAGAAGGGAGGAATTCCTCCTTCCAATTGTTTTCCATTCACTTTTGGGCCAAAGATCAATTCGGGTTGATCATCAAAAAGATTAACTAAGTCTTCAGTCCCAGTAATTTTCAGTTATCTATTGATTTGAGTTTGATAGGCATCATGTTTAGCTAAATCAGATAATGGGACACATTTTTTTAGCTTCCCTACCTCTATTTCCAGATTAAAGGGTTTTTCTATTTCAGCCTTTGGATTTCGAGTAGCAGTATTCTCTCTGTTTTCTGTGTTTTCTATGTTTTTCTCCTTTTCAGGAGTAGAATCATGATTTACTGATTCTCCTAAATCAACCTATGGAGGTTCTTCCATAGTTCCCTTGGAAGGAAGGGAAGTGGAGGGTTGTTTATTGTTTGGTTGATTATCAAAGACATCTTTAATTATGGGGTTAGAAGGATTAATGTTTGATCTAGAAAGAATTTGTACAGGTTTGATTACTATCTTACCTTTTTTGGGCTGATTTGGACTTGTTTTCTTGTTCGTTTCAGGGACATAACTTCTCCTACTTCTTAGATTGTATTGCTTGTGCACCTCAAAGATGGCTGAGTCATATCCTTCTCTAAAGTCGAAGGATTCCCCTGATTGGGTTTGGAACTGTTAAAGTATGTGGGCCTCTTGATCATCTTGGGTTAAGAAAACTTCTCCTTCATCATCAAGCCCCATCAAATTAATTTGAGTATCTTCTTCTGGGTCTTCAGAGTGGAAGCTTCTGCATAGTTCTCCTGGAAAGGGGGTCTAATGTTTTGGTCAGGACCATTCTTTCCAGTGTTCAAGTTTTGATTTTTCCTAAAATTAGGATTTCTCCTTGTATTTGTTTGCTGGCTATCCCAAGGATATTTCCTTTCAATTGTCTCCACTCTGTCTCCTAGTCTATCCATTCCTTTAATTATGGCATCTATATTTTGTTCAAAGGGTGAGATTTCTTTCTTTAAAGGTATCCTCCTTTCACTCCTGGCCTTGGCTCTTTTAGATAACAGGTTGGCTTCAACACTAACTGCTATGCTTTGCATATCTTCCAAAGTAGGGGGGTTCGTTCTCTCAGCTAAAAAGCCATATCAGAATCAAATGCATCTGGGAATTTGATTAAGGCTAAACCAGGTGGGGGTATATGATCTAGTGGGATGGCATTATACACACTGTTGAATCTAGTGCAATAGTCCTGCACAGTTTCTTGTGGTCCTCTTCTTAGGTTTTCATATTTAGATAGAATTTGAAGGGGGTCTTTCCTTTTCTCCCACTTATTCAAGAATTGCTAATAGAGAGTTCTTAGGCTATCTATGCTATTTTCTGTTAAGGCTCTGAACCAAGTTCTAACTTCCCCAGATAAACTTTGAATGAATATTCTCATTTTCACATCAGCAGTATCTATTTCATAAATTTCAAAATAATCAATCATCATCTTGGTGTGTTGCTGGGTTGGATAGGTTCCAGTGCCATCAAAAGTAGTGATCTTACTTTGGTAGTCCTGGGGCATGGCACCTAAGTTTGCTGGTAGTACTGGGGGGCATATCTGTTGGCCATCGCTATTGGTAATGGTGAAGCAAAAGCTGGGGGTTGGAATAATAGTGGATGTTTGAGTTGTGGATGGAGAGCTGGAGGTGATGGTCAGATGTGGATTGGTTTGAGGTTGAGAGATATGAGGGAATGATAATGAGCTTGCAGAAATAGAAGTGATTACAAAGGGATTAGGGGTTCCTTTAGTGGTAAGATCAGATTATGGTGAGTTTTGCAAATGTCTATCAATTGACAAATTCGCTGCTTGGATTTATAATTCTCGGATGAACTCTAAATCTTGGACTAGGTCTTCTAATTCAGAATCTTGAAGTCATAAACAAAGAGTTTCCAAAGTATTCATCAAAGGGTAGGTCTTCGGTGTTGAAAAATGTGAAACAAGAAATGTTGAATTTAGAATGTGCTAAAAATGGCATGTCTAAAAATAGCAGTTTGGCTAGTGAGGTCATTGGCCACCTTCGGTTAGAGGTGAAACTACTAAAAATAGAAAGTTCTAAAAATAGCATTTCTGGGTCCCTTCCTATTTATAGCGGTCCCTAGTCTATCTATAGGAAGTAAAATTAATTTTGGTCTTAACAAGAGTTGGAAAAATTAATTAATTAATTCAATTGAGTTAATTAGTTAAGGAAATTTGAATTTGAAGTCTTTGTGAGCATGCACATAAGTTGTCCCACTGATTGAGGAATTTATCCTTAATTTCTTCCACTGATTGAGGGAATAAGTATGAGTTCTATAATAAGAGAATTAGTTGACTTAGTTCTAACTAGTCAAGTCTAGTTAGATTATTTTAACAAGTTGTTAAAATAATAAAATATAGTTTTTTAATGCTTGAATGCATGTGACAACTATTATTTTAGATAACTAAGGATTCACTCATGGATAATTGTTGCATGTCAGTTCTGTCAAAGACCTAGTTGAGATCAGATGTGGGACAGTGTACTATCAGATGCTTAAATATTTCTATTAAGTAGTTTTTGCATGATTGAGGAACTAGTGTCCTCAAAGATTGCGTAGTTGGACCATAGGTTGACTTGGTATGTTTGGAATTAATTGCATATGCTTTTGCTATTATTTCCTAAGAAAACTACACAAGGAAATAGGGATTGGACCATAGGTAAAGCCTTTATATATAGGGCTTGGTTGGTTCATGAGACATATCTTCATAGTTGATTGAGAACTGAATATCTTGAGAGTTAATTCTTTTTGTATTGTGAAGATAATTTCCACATGATTGATAATACATGGTTGGGGTTTTATGATGGTGCTTTCCCCTGGATATATCTTGTGTTATGTGTGATTATTTCTCTTGATCAGTTATGCATGTTTCTACTTGATGTTTCTCATGAATTCAATTATGCTTCCGCTTAATGTTTTGTAGAAGTAGAACAAGTATTATGCTTTAGGACATTGCATATATCGGTTTGTTCTACAAGTGAAATTTCTACATGGTATCAGAGCACAGGTGATGAAGCAAGTAAAATATACTAGCAGGAAAAATTCGAAGTTTATTATTCGAGATATATATCTCAAGTTATTATCACATCTATTTCATCGATGGCGTTCTATGGTTTGAGGCTTGAGTATGCCCTTGATGGCAGCTCAAACTATATAGCTTTGAAGGATCACATGGATGTAGTTTTGGAAGATAATGGCCTTAAGGATTTCATTGATCCAGAAATTCCTAAGCCTACTAACAAGACTGAGTAGGTGGAATGGAGGAAGTGTGTGGCTATATCTAGGAGAATTCTCTTGGAGGGAGTGCGAGATTGCATTGTCTTGAGCCTCCATGGGAAGGAGACTCCGCATGCAATGTGGAAAACATTCAAAGATTTATATCAGAATAGCAGTGATTAGAGGAAGCTGGCATTGAAGGACAAACTTCAAAATATTAAGTGTGAAATGGATGAGACGATCTCTATGTATCTGACCAAGCTCATCATATGCAAGGATGAGCTCGTAAGTGTAAGGGTCATGACATTGGATGAGGATATGGTGAGTCTAGCACTCCTTGGCCTTCCTAAGAGCTGGCATAGCTACCAGGACTCAATGAATGGAAGGGAGAAGCTACCAGATTGGGAACAACTATGGTCGGATTTGATGCAGGAGGAGATCAGACAGAGCACCAGAGATAGTTCTTCATCCATGCATGATGAGGAGAACTGTGCCTTAGCGAGTAAGGTGAAGAAGGGGAAGGAGAAGGTTTCTCTTTCTGAATCCAGTTCTTCCAATGATGAGAAGAAGGTTGAAAAATCGAAAGTGCGATGCTTTCATTGCCATGAGGTGGGCCATTATGCTGCAAATTGTCCATGGAGGAAATCCAAGAAGGGATCCGGGGAAGGATTTGAAGGTGAGCACTTGCTTCATAGTTTGAGTTGGATTTCACACTCTTCGCATGCATGGTTTCATCCGTGGTGGGAAGTGGTTGGTTTCTTGACAGTGGAGCTTCTTTCCACATGACCGGAAACAAGAGTTTGTTTAGTACTTTGGAGGAGAAATATCTCCATATACTCATAGCAATGGGTAATGATGATAAGTATAGTGTCTTAGGTGTAGGCATAGTGATTTTTCAAAGGGAGCATGGAGCTCACCTTACCTTGGTCGATGTTAAGTATGTACTAGGACTGAAGATAAACTTGGTGTCGATCATGATGTTAGAAGACAGAGGCTATGATGTAGTCTTCAGTAAGGGAAAGGTTTTCCTTAGACACATCATCACTAGACAAGTGAAGCAGATTGGTTGATGGGTCAAGAAATTGTATGTTCTTGAGGTTGAAGATGCATGAAAAGCCTTGAGAAATAAGGCAACTGATGGAGACTTGGTGGTTGAGAGGGAGGGTATATTACTTCTCAACATGCAGAGCCAGAAGAAGTCTCAGACGATTGTGGAGGAGCCATGACTGGTGCAATAACTTCAAGAGGTTGTGGAGCAGCCACAACAAGGGACGCTGAGTGGAGATCAAGTAGAGACATATACTTATGCAGAGACCTCTAGTAGGGGTACACTTCGAGCCAGGTGGGCTGAGGGATCACATGTATCCATACCTCCAGGTAGGAGGTGGGGCAATATAGAGTGATAGTCCCAAGGAGGAGGGTTAGGATCCTTAAGGTACTCAAACTCTTGGATGAGACCTTGCTATAGGAGCCCCGATGTGCAGTAGCAGGAACTGACTGATTGGGTAGAGACAAATGCAAATGGAGCAACAGAGAGAGTGACGGTGTAGGGAATCCTAGGACAACGCATAGCTAGCAGGCTATAGCAATGTGAGAGGCACAAGTGTTTTGCACAGTGCTAGGTGGCACAAAGAGGTTTGCAATGGTGTGAAATGCATGGAGATGTTGCAATAGCACAGATATCAAAGAGGGAGCACTTGTAAGCAACAGGTAGAGCTTCAGCATCAGAGTATGTTCCTAGACCAACAGAGTGGTTAGTTGGGAGTGTTTTTGTTCCAAGTGTTGTTGGAGCAAGTGGACTGGTTAGATGTGTTGCATGTAGAACATTCCAGAGTTACATGATCGGGTTCGAGAGAAAGCCTTTCTTGTTGAGAGCGAGTGTTGAAAAATGTGCAACAAGAAATGCTAAATTTAGAATGTGCTAAAAATAGACCTGTTAAAAATAGCATGTCTAAAAATAGTAGTTTTGCCAATGAGGTCATTAGCCACCTTCGGTGAGATGTGAAACTGATAAAAATAGAAAGTTCTAAAAATAACATTTATGGGTCCCTTCTTATTTATAGAAGTCCCTAGTCTATCTATAGGAAGTAAAGTTAATTTTGGTCTTAACAACAGTTGGAAATATTAATTAACTAGCATTTGCACTAGATGTTGCAAAGGAAATGTCATAAGGCATAAAGTGCAGAAATCCATTATCCATGTAGTGTGTGCCTTATTCAAGAAGGTGGATCTCTCTAAATTTGTTGCAAACATTTATGTTGTTTCATTTCTAATTTATTTAGAATCTACTACTACCTCCTCTTCTTGGAATATAATTGTAGATATGGGTCTCCTGATCTCTTGCAAACTTTCTGATATGATGATTGTTATAGCTATGCATCCCATGAATAATATGGAGATTTTAACACAAACCCAAAAGCATAATGAAAAAAATTGATGCATCTATGAATTTTTCCAACCTTCAGTCCTCCTCTGATTGTGACCTCTAAGCCACATTTCAAGTTTACCGTAGCAAACCCCAAAGCATAATGAACAAAATTGGCGTGGCTATGAACTTTTCCAACCTTCAGTCCTCATCTGATTTTGAACTTTGGCAAGAGACATTTTAATAGTAGGCTAAAATATTATTTTGAATGTCTTACAAGTCACAAGTGGGACAGGGGACTAGTTCATTATGGTATATGCGATCCAGAGAATTATCAAAATGGATTTACAATGCGGAGAAAAGATTTGCAGGAAGCTTGAAGCTTGAATTCAATGCCGAGGCCACATCATGTAAGAGTACGAAAGATATGTAATTGACAAGTTTAATATAATAGCTGATGAGGGGATGTTCCCCTAGTTAACTTATGACACCAAATCAAGAGGTGAATTTAGACATTGTACTTCTACTTCATTGAAAAGCTTGTATGGAGATGAGATTGATACATGATTAGGTTATTTTTCCTTCTCAACTTTGTATGTGGAATTGGGTTTTCTAGCTTTGAATAATGAGGCAAGGGAAGTTTTCATGAATTGTAGATTGTAGGTTATTTTAGGAATAAAGACATTTCTGATTGAGAAATGACTGTGTTATGTTTGATTGAATTACCCATCATTGAGACTTTACTAAAGCATCCAATAATATTAACATTTATTAGAATTCTGATGATTTGCCTTATTTTGGAGTGACTCCAAAATGCTACACCTGATCATTGTTCACAGTGTATTGGACCATAGTCTTTGATAAAATTGCTTTACAACTCATGCAACTGCTACTGCCTCTTTAATTCTTTTCATTTGCAAATTGCACCATTTAAGATTAGCCATATTCTGGTGATGGAACATATAAATTTTACTGTACAATCCTCCCTATGACCATCTTTGAATCCTACAGGCACTGAGCAAGGCTCCCCACACCCCACCATTTAAGCTTAGCCATATTCTAGTTATGGAACATATAAATTTTACTGTACAATCCTCCCTGCTACCATCTCTGAATCCTACAGGCACTGAGCAAGGCTCCCCACACCCAAAAATCAATTTTGAAGGGAATATTTTTAATAATGACATGTGCATCATCCAGTTGCCCTGCACGGACAAGAAGATCAACCATATAGGCATAATGATATAGCCCAGGTGTGATACAGTAAGAACAAACTAGCAATATTGTTTCAGCTAAATTTGGTGAACTCAGAGGTGTGTTTGCCTCTCAAGCCCAATTATTCATGCTCTAGAATCTGAATTGGGCAAAATTTACTGATCCGATGTTGTAAAGTTGATGATCATTGAGAAAAGATCCATGAACATAAGAACAAACTTCATGATTTGATGGGACCAAAATCCACATAGTCCAAGTAACCTATCTGTGATTCAAAAAGGATTTTTATTTAGATAACTGAACATTGTCCAAGTAAACTTATCATTATCTTTCAAGAAGATTTTTTTAGAGAAGGGAAAGTGCTGCAAAACAAGTAATTCGTTTTCAAGCCATTACAAATATGTCTATCTAGAACAGTTGGTTAATCATGTTTTTTTTTTTTTAATTCTAATCACACAAACACAAATAAGCCATGTAAGAGCTTTTGCAGTGATATCCAAGATGCAGAAGAAGACCAGACATATTATAAACACTGCACATTTTTGAAATTTTAGCAAATAGGAAGAGTTATGAAGTTTTTCTTCATGACAGGATATATTATTCTGTACATAGAAGGTACATCAAAAGTTAATTCAACAGTGAAAATACAAATTTGACTATAAGAGTAGTTCTTCAGTCAAGTAGTGGAAATTGGCTAGCTTTGAGGCAAAAACCTTGCAGACAATGTGTGCTAGGCATGCTTTTGAAACTTTTGAAAGCCAAGTTTTAACAAAAAAAGTAGATTTTCTTTCCAATGACAATAATCTGCACCATGCTTCTGCACTACACACCCTTTTTCATCAACACTTTCGACAAGATGAACTACTAAAGCATAGTAACTGCATGCTGCCATGTTTTCAGGTTTGACTATTTACATATATGTACACCCAATGCGGAATGGCATAATTTTATGGCACACGGATTTTTGCTAACTAAACTGCAATAGAAAAACAAGAAAGTGCCTTCTCTCAAGAACACAGTCTCTTGTCAAGGGAAGTCACTTGGAAAGGGATCACTCACATTTGCATATAGAAGGAAAAGCAAGAAAATAAAATGTTGTGCAACAAATGGCCATAATTGATGGATAAAGTCTGCACAGTGCCTAGGAGGCCCATCTCAAGAAGTATCAAGAATCAGATGATCCAATGGTAGCCATGGTATAAAATTGAAAGGGATCTGTTTGAACACCATAGTCCATCAAAGGTCTATCTTCCAGTTGATCATCATGGTCATACACAAAATCAAGAATCTCAATCTGTCCCTTCCTAATGTAATCCCAGATAAATTCTAGACGATTTACATACTTCAATTTCCAGTATAAACTACATAACACATCAAAAACTGCATGAGCACATCTGTAACAATTAGTTCTAATGAATTATTTGAATCAAAATGCAAACTCACCTTAATACTCACCCTGCACTCAAGAAGAAACAACCAAGGGTCGCAAAAAATAGTCTTGACTGAAGCCCTGGATGTAGGAAATACACCACCTGAAGCCTTTCCTTAAAAGTCGGAGGAAGTTATTCATATATCAACCACAAAGTAGATGCACTGGGGCAATTTTCACTCCTTTGAACAGAGGTATGAATGTAAACAAGACAGCAAGGTCCTTCAGGTATTTCATTTGAGATCTTATCGTAAACATATTTCTGTAGCCTACAAGAGGAGCTGCAGCATGATGAGTGGTCTTTATGCTGGTATAATTCACCCCTCATTTCATTTGCTACGAGAACATATTTGTGAAAATTCAATGATGTGGTGGAATGGTTTAACAAGAGTGCAAGATCAATTGCATAGGGTGTTCTTGCTAGAATGTATAAAGGACTTTTTTCAAAGAACACAAAATTTCCTACTAAGAAGTCAAGAAAGCCAAATTTCGAGACTACCCTCTACATGATTGGGGAATTTTGGATCAACTCTTGCCAATCATGATTCGTCAGCAACATGTATTTGTCTTCAATCTTCCAATTCCCCCATTGCAATGGAAGGGTAAAATGAGACAAAGGAAACAATTGTGATCCAAAAAGATGTTGGATAATGGGGTTGAATGCTCTTATGTATACAAACATTAGATTGAACATGTATAAGAATGTAGTAACAACACCTTTTCATACAACAAATGGAGAATCACCAAGAGATACTGATGGAGAAAAGAGAGATGATGCAAAACCTCAGTGCTTGATGGAACTGAGGTTTGAAGATAAAGCAAATAAGCTTGAGATATGTTGCATTACAAATTTTTTGGTTGTAGATTAATATTATTACAATTTTACTTCATTTATTAGATTACATTCAACCCATAGCATAATTAGATACTCATATCACATATACTTGTATGCAACTATGTTCATTTACCTTTTCTTATATGATGGTAGCATGGAAACATAATTAGACTCATAGATAGGATTTAAAACAAAATATTCCAATGGCATCAATGCATAACCTTTTCCATTTCATTTGATTTGACATTTATGTGATGTTGGGGATTTCAAGTTGACTCTTTCTTCCCCACATACAAAGAAACATCTCAGTTTCTTGACAAAATATATCGAATTCAATGAACCACTTTGTGAATAGAAAATGCAATATTTTCAACTCTGTTCTCATTAAAGCGCAAGCCATTATGACAATTATGAAGCTAATCTAATAATGGGAAACATATTTTTTCCAATAGTCAGGAAGTAAAGAGAAAATTAGTCAAATAAAAATCAATTAGTATGAAAAAAACATAGTCGACTCAAGAAAGACCAAAAGGCACTACTAGAGAGGAAAAAGGATAAACCCTAGTTGTACATACAAAGCTTTTGGCCTTCTCAACTTTTCCACACTTTGAGCAATTGGTTCGACTTGTTTGAGAGAGGAGATATTTCTTCTCTATAGGCACACATTTGACCAACAATTCGGGTGTTGGACATTTCATTTTTCCAGACATTTTGGTTGTATCAAACAACTCACCTTTCCAGTTCCAGTTTTCATACCACTACTTCCACCACAAGTGAAGGAACTCATGGAAACTTGTCACCTAGGACTCATGGCGAAGCCAACTTCTTGGGCAAGCCATGATTTATTCAATTATGTTTGATCTAAACTTTTTGAAAATATTGGAGACCATTGAATAATTTTTTATGTAGTGGGATGGTGATTTAGAGTGCACTTTTTTTGAATTTATTTCTGTTAAGTGAACACACTAATTTCTTAAATGATATTTAATTTTTTTATTGCTATTATCTTTGGATATCTAATCCCAACCATTCCAAATTTATTTGCTATTATCAATAAATAAAAAATTAAATTTCATTGTGTGCTAATCAAATTGCAGTTTTATGCAGGAACAATTAGTTGATAGGGACACCCCCACGAGGCTTCATCAAGTAGCTATCAATCCTCTCATGCCATGCTCGGGGTGCTTGCTTCAGCCCATAGAGGGCCTTCTTCAACCTGCATACATGAGACTTTCGATCATAAATATCAAATCCTTCGGGTTGCTCTACGTAGACCTCTTCTTAGATCGAACCATGCAAGAACACGGTCTTGACATCCATCTGATGTAGGTTCCATCCTTGTGAAGCCGCATGGGCTATGATTGAGCGGATGGTGGTATATCTGGCGACAGGTGCAAATTTATCGTCATAGTCTATACCTTCCTTCTGGGAGAAACCACGAGCGATAAAACGAGCCTTATACTTTTCCGTTCTTCCATCTGCTGCATGCTTTATCTTGTAAAGCCATTTAGAAGTGACAACTGTCTTGTCCTAGTATTTGGGAACTACTTCCCAGACATCATCCTTCACAATAGACTCATACTCTTCAATCATAGCATCCTTCCATACTTGACACTTGACGACATCTGAGAATGATGAAGGCTCATTTTGTATGATCATGCTCATGATGGTCAAGTATCCCTGATACCTGTTGGGTTTCTTACTTTCATGGAAGGTTCCTTGGGGTGCAGTGAGTCCTTCAGCATCATCAAGTAGCCCCCTAAGCCAAGAGGGCCTCTTCCTAGAAGAGGAAGGCTCAGGTGGATCAATAGGATCCATGGGTTTTTCCACATCAGGCATTGTTTCATCATTCTTTTCTTTTGGTTCCCTGGTCTCAGCTTCTCGAGAGCTCCTCAAAGTCGAAAGCTTGTCCACCTTGTTGAGGGCCATATCTTCGTCAAAGGTAACATCATGACTAATCGTGACTTCCCCTTGACCGACTACATAGATTCTTTTGAATCAGTTACCGGAGAATCCACAGTATGAACATTTTTATGCCAACGTTTCAAATCCCAAATGGGATCCATCATCAGGACTTAAGAATGATGATAAAAGATGAGCTGCTTTAGGGAATAAATACTAATGAGGTTAAATTTTTGGATCAACACACTGTCGGCTAGGAAATTTATTTATTAATT
>APFE030086756.1:143351-155726 GCA_000404065.3 Pinus taeda
TTGTTGTATTTTAAGGTTAATTATTATATATTTGTTAATATTAAAATAGGGTTATTAGAATATTTTACCTGCTTACCTCCTATACCTGGGATGAGTTTGCGATCTTGATTCCTTGATCAAGGGAAGCCAACTCCTGCTAATCTCCATACCGTTGTCCCTATTTAGATTATGAGGATGCTTGATAATTTCAAGCACTTCTCTGATCTTTCGTTTCTGATGTTGCTCCTCCTTTGGGATAATTGATGTGCTTTCGAGGCAGATATGGTGCTTAGTCTTTGCGGAGTGCTCAACCAAGGCTGAGGTACGAGATCATTCATTCTTAATATCAGCACCATGTTCCTTGTGCCTCGTCTGTAGGGAGCAACCTATTTCAGCAATGTAGCTTTTTCCACATGAACAGTCTATTTTGTAGACTCCTTTGAGCTGATGTTTGTCAATATCGTCTTTTACAGACCTCAAACCTTGCCTAATAGTTCTAGGGGCTGAGAAATGCGTGATGATGTTTTCTTCCTTAAGATTTTAGTGATTGTGTCTGTAACTTCATGGATATAAGGTAGAAAAACTTTACCACCCTGAGGCTGGTCTTGAGCCTTAGGTTTATGAGATTCTATAGCCCTTAGTATTTTCTCCATAGCCCATGAAGATTCCTTTCTTTCTGGATGCACCCATTTTATTCCTTTTCTCTTTTGGCACAAGAAAATATACATGGCTTCCAAAAATTATAAAATGAGATATGTCAAGTTTCTTACCAGTGAACATTTCTTCAGGAGTCTTGGAACCCAATGCTTGATGAGAGCATCGGTTTTGTACATATACAGCGGTGTTTGCAGCTTCGGCCCATAGAAACTTCGAGAGTATTTGATCATGGAGCATGGCACTGACAACTTCCACAATCGTATGGTTCTTCCTTTCCGACACACCATTTTTTTCAAGAGTATATGGTGTAGTAGTCTCTCTCTTGATGCTAGCCTCTTTACAAAAATCATGGAACTCATGAGATTCATATTTAGTCCCATTATCAACCCTTAAGATTTTGATCTTCTTTTCGGTTTGATTCCCAATCAAGGCTTGAGATGTGTCACAAGACATGATACCTAGTGGACTTCCACCGACCTGATATAATGAATCAACTTGAAACCCAAGAGTGAAGGCATCTTTAATATTATTTTTCCATGTATGTAACTTGCCATCGCTGAAGGCCACCTTGTAGCCTTTGTCTCTCATTGTCGAAATGGACACCAGGTTCTTTTTGAGATCAAGTACATATAATACATCTTGTAAGTGGATCATATTACCTTGATTCAATTTGAGAGAGACATTGCTTACACCTTTCACAGGATATTTCATATTATCTCCAAGGACAATTTCCAGGTTAGTTTCTTTCTCTATCAGATTAGGGAGAACTTCTTTGTAACCAGTGAAGTGCCTTGAGGCACCACTATCAATGAGCCAAATTCCCATGGATTTCAAAGGAGCAGAGGTAGATAGAGCAGCTGGTAGATAATATTCATCCTACATATTTTCAACAATGTTGGATTCATACCTGGAATTTCTAGCCTTCTTGAATGGTTGTCCTCTTTATTAATTTCCAGCACTCCTTTTACCTTTGCTAATGAATTTTTGATTCCTTTGATTTCCATGAGAGGGATTTTAATCATCGTCTCGGTGTGAGTCCTTTCTATCAAGGCACTCCCTTGCATAGTGACCTGCTTTATCGAAAATGTAACATCATCCTTTTCTACCACCCTTAGATCCAACGTTTCTTTTTTATTTAGTCCCGGAATTATTTCTTTTCTTAGCATGAGAAGAGAAGGTAGCAGGAGAACCTTTAAGCATGGGCATTTCTTGCTCTTCTACCCTTGTTTCTTCTTAAGTGCATCTAGCCATTAATTCCTCGAAACTAGGAATTACATTATTGTTTAGAAGAGTAGCCTTGAACATGTACCATTCGGATGGTAATCCTCCAAGAGTCGTGAGTGCCATTTCCCTATTAGTAATAGTCTCCCCAATAGATAGGAGATCATTCTTGATCTCAGTGATTCTTAAGAAATATGCTTGCATACTCTCATCTTTTCCCTTCTTAATTTCCTTCACCTTATTTCTAAGAAGCAAAACTTGATTTGCATCATTAACTTTAAATAAACTCACAAGTCTATCGTAGATTTCCTTGGAGGTGTTTAGGTTGGAGATTTAGGCCACCAAGTGCTTGTCGATAGAGTCCTGGATGATCTTCTTTGCTTTTACTTCACTGGTTTTCCATTTGTTCCTGGCAGTAGCGAGTGCATTTGATGGAGGCTTAACAATATTGCCTCTCACATGGTCCAACACTCCTTGATCTTCTAAGGTTAGATCGATAGACATCTTCCATCCGTGATAGTAAGCTTTCTCACGGAGCTTATATTTAGCAAGGAAGAGTGTTGAGGACCCCATAGTTCTTTTAAGATAGCCTTGCCAATATTCTCTTCAGTGATTGCTTTTGCTCTTGCTCGGGCTTTGTCTTCACCTCAGCTCTGATACCATGTTAATTTATGGTATGTTCTATGCTTATAGTAGTTTATTTATATTTCTTATTATTATCCACAAATTAGCAATCACATGTACATAAAGTAAAGTCGAGATAGAATATTAAACGATCGACAAAAAACAAGCCAAGACAAGAGACACAAGATGTGGCCACTAACCAGGGACAAACCCCAATGTGGGGAAACCCTTTGATCAAATCTTCTTTTATCTTTAATAATTCAGTAGAGAGAAATAGTACATAAATCTGATTTACATCAGCAGCAACAAACCCTAGATCCGCCAAACTAGGGCAAACAATATCTTGCAAACCGACCGTTGGATCGGCTTGATTCCTTCACTAAAAAATGCGACCTTCAGAGGAGATCCAGATTCACCTACAATGTAGTTTTGAGAGGCAGACTAATGGTCAACACTAGTCAAACTTTGGTTCTGCAATTGCAGCCCTAAATATTGCACCTTCCTTCCACACGTGTGAGAGAAGAGTCTCTTTCTGCATAAGAGAGAAAAGCCTCTTTTCTGTGGAGGAGAGAGAGAGAGAGATGTGATGAGTTGAGTGAGTCCAAATGAAGAAAAGACCTATATTTATACACAACTTTTGATGATTGAATAGATGCGACTATTGAGCTTCTGAGCCTACATGAGTTGTAGGTCAACTTGATAATTATTCCATAATCAAAATAAATTCATATCACCATAAATACTTATCAGAATCAGATGATATTTAGATCAATCCTGCACCTCTCGACAAGAGGAATCTAATAAAAATATTATCAGCCATGAATAAGATGACCCACATGGAATTTGGCCCTAGTTTCCAATTTTAACAACATTTGACCAACAATTCAAGTGTTGGACATTTCATTTTTCCAGACTTTTGGTTGTAGCGAACAACTCCTCACCTTTCCATGTTCTAGTTTTCAGACCACTACTTCCACCACAAGTGAAGGAACTCATGGCAACTTGTCACCTAGGACTCATGGTGAAGCCAACTTCTTGGGTAATCCATGCTTTATTCAATTATGTTTGATCTAAACTTTTTGAAAGTATTGGAAACCATTGAATAATTTTTTATGTAGTGGGATGGTGGTTTAGAGTGCACTTGTTTTGAATTTATTTCTATTAAAGTGGACAGACTAATTTCTTACATGACATTTACTTTTGTTATTTCTATTATCTTTAGATATCTAATCCCAACCATTCCAAATTTATTTGCTATTATCATCGACAAATCAAAAATGAAATTTCATTGTGTGCTAATCAAATTGAAGTTTTATGTAGGAACAATTAGTTGATAGGGACACCCCCATGAGGCTCAAAAACAATATTTTAAATGGATAGAGATTCAACCATGAAAAGAACATAGTGAACTTAGAAAAATACAAAAAGCACTACTACAAAGGAAAAAGGATAAATACCAGTTACACATACAAAGTTTTAGGTCTTCTCAACTTTTCCTCACTTCTAGCAATTGGGTTTACTAATTTGAGGGAAAATATTTCTTGTAATAGGCACGTTTGATCAATAATTGAGGTGTTGGGCGTTTCATTTTTCTAGACATTTTTGTATAGCAAACTCCTCACCTTTCCATGTTCTAGTTTTCCGACCACTCCTCACCTTTCCATGTTCTAGTTTTCCAACCACCATGTCCACTGCATGTGAAGGAACTCATGGCAACTTGTCACCTAGGACTCATTATGTTGGATTCAACTTCTTGATTAATCCATGATTTAATTAAATTATGTTTGTGGTATGGTAATTTAGAGTGCACTTGTTTTGAATTTACTTTTGTTAAGGTGTGTACACTAATTTCTTACATGATATTTAATTTTGTTATTTCTATTATCTTTAGATATTTAATTAGTTTGTATTGAGAGCTAATGAAATTGAAGTTTTATTTAGGAACATTTAGTTGATTGAGGCACCCCCATGAGACTCGAAAACAAAATTCTAAATGGAGAGACTTTCAACCATGACAAGGTTGACTATTGGAAAGTGTCATGCAAGTTTGTGGAAAACAAAATTCTAAATGGAGAGACTTTCAACCATGAAAAGGTGGACTATCAGAAAGTGTCATGCAAGTTTGTGGAAGACAATATTCTAAATGAAAATACTTTCAACCATGACAGGGTTGATTGTCTAAAAGTGTCATGCAGGTTTGTGGAAAGCAACATTCTAAATGGAGAGACTTTCAACCATGACATGGTTGACTGTCTAAAAGCATCATGCAGATTTGCGTGATAACATGTATTAGAATGGATATTCTCACCATTATACCTATTGACATTGAATTTGTGGTTTTTATTGTATAAAATACTTTTGAGCCAACACATTAAAACTTATTAATGTTCAACGAATAACCACAAAAAACATAAAACATATCAAGTTACGATAAGATAAACATATTAATGTTCAAGAAATGCTTACAAAACAATAAAATGCAGTAGTGAGAAAACAACCAGTAAGAATATGCCAAAAAGCATGCATATCAAGGCAAATACCTAATGACAAAAAGCTATAAACTATAAACGAACTATCAGAGCTAAGGTAAACTATTAAAAAATTACATGAACTATCATCACACTGGCAATAGTTTGAATAGATTTAACAGGTGGACAGTCTTTCAGGTTGATTGATTAAAAGTGTCATGCAGATTTGTGGAAAACAACATTCTAAATGGAGAGACTTTCAACCATGACATGGTTGACTGTCTAAAAGCATCATGCAAATTTGCGCGATAACATGTATTAGAATGGATATTCTCACAATTATACCTATTGACATTGAATATGTGGTTTTTACTGTATAAAATATTTTTGAGCCAACACATAAAACTTATTAATGTTCAACAAATAACCACAAAAACATAAAACATATCAAGTTAAGATAAGATAAACATATTTATGTTCAAGAAATGCTCACAAAACAATACAATGCAGTAGTGAGAAAACCACCAGTAAGAAGATGCCAAAAAGCATGCATATCAAGGTAGATACCTAATGACAAAAAGCAAGAAAATATAAACAAACTATCAGAGCTAAGGTAAACTATTAAAAAAAATACATAAGCTATCATCACACTGACAACAGTTGGAATAGATTTAATAGGTGGACAGTCTTTCAGACTCAAGTCATCAATGACGTTCCTTCCTGTTAATGATGTTCCTTTCTCTAACTCCCTAGAGTCATCAAATTTGTTAAGAATACAGTGTTATTTAATTTTCATGCTTTGAATCAAATGACATGCAAAATACACATGAATGTTCTAGAGAATGGCTTTGACACTTCCTTTCAAGAAAGAGGAAAAGAGATCACAAGCATGTAAATGCATTATGACACATCACAAGTTCAGATCGCCAGTTAATGTAGTTCATGGGAAGCAAAAATAAGAATCCCAAGCACCAAAAATACATAGCTTAATACAAAAGGCATGAAAATCCCATCATATCATGTGAAATACTAATGATAATGATGAATATAAGAAGTTACAAATTGTACAACGTACTACTTATCTACAAATAACAAAAATAAGAATACCAGGCACGAGAAATACATAGCTTAATACAAAGGGCATGCAAATTCCATCTTACACATGTCCATGTCATGTGGAATACTAATGATAATGATGAATATAATAAGTTACAAATAGTACAACGTACTATTTATCTACTACAGAGATGAATGCCCTAATCCATATGATAGTTATATGTTTCCCTAATCCCTGGTGTATCATCTTTAACATACAATTATCACATGCAAATTAGGCTAAAGGCTTATCTGAACAGATAATAAACAAAAATTGCATAATATTTCATAGTATTTCACTGGGATAATAAAAAAATATTTCATATCCATGTGGAATTAATTAAGCAAAAGATTTATATACACTTTCAAATAATAGGGAACATTTTGAATACACAAATATGGGATTATACAATGATGAATCTAATGTAGAAAGTTATATGTTCATTTCTGAAAGAGAAAGTGAACATGCACTAGAAGCAAAGATGGAATGTTGCTTATAATTCCCAACTATTAGAAAAGAGTTACTTCTCTTATCGTATTAATGTGCCTGCAATCCAGGTTGTTTATGTGAAGAATACAATATGACTCATAGAGGCAAATGAATATGTAACTATCTACATAATATTGAAAACACATCTATTCATTTTCACAACACCCTGTACAAACATTTTTAATCTTCTGGTGACCTAACTTATAGACCCCATCAATGAAATACAATAATACTATTCATGCTTTCTAGACGAGGAATCAATCTCATCTAAATAAAAGGCAAAATGCATAATACTAGCATATTTTTCCAGATGAAGATCGATATCATCTAAACAAATAGACAGGAAAAAATGGCACTTGTCTTGGTGCGATAGTATGAACAAATATATGTGTGTTTCAAAAGAAATGTCTCATATATTCATTGATTTGTCCTGCTTGGGGGAATGAGGAGGTGAAGGACCTGAAGGTGAAATGCCTGGAGGAGGTATTGGTACTCCAAATACTTGTGGTTATGTTTGGATATCTTGACGATCCCTCGCTCTACCAAGAAAGTAACAGCACACACAAATGGAAATAACAAGAATGACAAATGGGATGGATATCACCAAAGTGAAAGCCATAAAGAAGATGCAGCTGAGAAAAACTTGAATATATAATTGTATCTCGTTTACGAGTGTTCTCCCTTCCCTACACAATCCAACAAGATTAGTAAGACCTTACTGCAAAAAACTGCTAGCATATTTATCCCAATCAATGAACATAAAACATGATCCTCTCCAATCAGCCAATAATCTTGTGAAAATATTATTCCCGTGAACAACCACATTCCCTAGAAAGGCAAGAAACTATTCAAACGAAAACCCAATAATCTTGCACACATACAATTTCTTCCTTCCATAAGACTCTACATTTTTGCTTTTCTTCACTTCATATTTTTAAACATGATCTATTCCATTCAGTGAATAAAAAAATTCCTGCAAGAACCTTACATCATACAATTCCTTTATTCATGTTTTTATGAGGAAAAGGAGGTCTAGATTAAGATACAAGGCCATTTTACAGCTATTTCTTGTCACAACTCTACTGAAGGGCAGTCATGAGCATTTCAAATCTGTCTAGAGTGCCTAACCAGATATCGACTCCCCACTTCCTGTGGTGACAGAGATTAACAGAATGCCTGAATATTTACCCAAATAAGGGGTAACTAAGATTCATGAATTCTCCATTCTAAAATCCATAGTTATTCAACAACATCTCATTAGATTCACTTAAGAAATGGCTGTGAAAAGCTAGATGTATGAATAGAATAAGGTAAGGGGAATGCTATTTTCATGTAATTATGCCAGCTTGTAGTTTTTGAATTGATGACAATTGAATCCCCTTCAGCAGTATAACTATCAGATCCCCCTTCCTCTCCCCCTCCCCCCTAAAAAAAAAGAGTGTAAGAGTTGGACTTGGACTTTGTGGAAACTCAAAAGTTTAGCAAATATTTGGCAACAGGTCAACAGAGGCTTGCCTAGAGCATAAGAGTTGGACTTGGACTTGGCGAAAACTTAGAAAAAGTTGAGCAAAAACTTGGCAACATAGGTCAACGGAGGCTTGCCTGGTTGGTATAGGTAAGGTGTCATTATGCCCCACCAGGTTTCAAGTGTACATGACAATGTCTTTCCTTCTTGGGTACCTTGTATTTGTGTTTGAGATTGGATTTAGGTGCAAGTCTTGGGCAACTTTGGTGGAATACATAACCCCGGACGAGTCACTGGTAGCTTCTTAGATAAAAAAAATCCCAATTCGAATGTTACAAGCTAGCTACAATAATTGCAATACTCCCAAATTCGGAAGGGAGAACTTGCTGCACTGGGATAGAAGGAAACTGCTCACACATAACAATCAAAACAAAGAAACCTTTGCAAAAGAAATCACTCGAAGGGAGAGCTTTTATTTTGGCATTTGTATTTAACGCGATGATTGTGTCCGTTTCCCTGTGAGTTGAATAACCAACAAGTTAATTGTGGTCAAGGTCTGACCTGATTTTTTTTGTCGGTCCATCTTGGTGTTGGTTAGTATGATTGGCTAAAACTTGAAACTTTGACCCCAGGGGTTGGATACATTTGAAAAGAACTCAGACACTTAGAATTTAAAAAAAAAAGAACAGATCAATGCCACACTTTACTTGACCTGGAAAAAACTCACCAGAAAAACCACAGCACAACATGAGCAGATTAACTCAAGAGTACTCAAACGACCTGGGCGTTTTTTCCCCAATTTAACTTGAGCAATTCAAATAGGGTTTTTAAAGAATAAATAAATACTATGATATATTTAATGAACAATAAATAAAATACTATGATATATTTAGTGAACACCCTCTCCGACAACGAACCCTGCAAAAGAAAATCCAGCAACAATCTTATATCCATGCAATTCCCTCCTCAAGGGAGCATACTATTAGATCCCCCTTCCTCTCCCCCTCCCCCTAAAAAAAAAGAGTGTAAGAGTTGGACTTGGACTTCGTGGAAACTCAAAAGTTTAGCAAATATTTGGCAACAGGTCAACAAAGGCTTTCCTAGAGCGTAAGAGTTGGACTTGGACTTGGCAAAAAATTAGAAAAAGTTGAGAAAAAACTCGGCAACACAGGTCAACAAAGGCTTGCCTGTTTGGTAAAAGTAAGGTGTCGTTATGCCCCACCAGGTTTCAAGTGTCCATGGCAACATCTTTCCTCCTTGGGTACCTTGTATTTGTGTTTGAGGTTGGATTCAGGTGCAAATATTGGGAAACTTTGGTGGAATACGTAACCCCTCACGAGTCACTGGCAACTTCTTAGATAAAAAAATCCCAATTTGAATGTTACAAGCTAGCTACAACAATTGCAATACTCCCAGATTCGGAAGGGAGAACTTGCTGCACTGGGATAGAAGGAAACTGTTCACACATAACAATCAAAACGAAGAAACCTATGCAAAATAAATCACTCGAAGGGAGAGCTCTTATTTTGGCATTTGTATTTAATGCGATGAGTGTGTCCATTGCCCTGTGAGTTGAATAACCAACAAGTTAGTTGTGGTCAAGGTCTGACCTGAATTTTTTTGTTGGTTCGTCTTGGTATTGGTTAGTATGAATGGCTAAAACTTGAAACTTTGACCCTAGGGGTTGGATACATTTGAAAAGAACTCAGATCATTAGAATTAAAAAAAAAAAAGAACAGATCAATGCCACACTTTACTTGGCCTGGAAAAAACTCACCAGAAAAACCATAGCACATCATGAGAAGATTAACTCAAGAGTCCTCAAACGACCTGGGCGTTTTTCCCCAATTTACCCTGAGCAATTCAAACAGGGCTTTTAAAGAATAAATAAATACTATGATATATTTAATGAACAATAAATAAAATACTATGATATATTTAGTGAACACCCTCTCCGACAATGAACCCTGCAAAAGAAAATCCAGCAACAATCTTATATCCATGCAATTCCCTCCTCAAGGGAGAATACTTTTGTCCTTCACTTTTATTCTTAGATTTTATTTAATAAACACAACCCTCCCTAATCAGGAAATCAACATTTCAAAAAAACCCAGCAACAATACGAAATTCACATAATTCCTTTCCCTAACAAACCAAAATGTCTTCTTCTGTTGATGAACAAGGAACAATCATCCACAGAAAACCCATAACTACCCCCAACAAGAGAATTATTGTTAGAAATACAAACTATTCACTGATCTCATCCAATCAACATACCGCTCTGATCGCATCCTTTTCCAAGCCATAAAACCTTGATTTATTTTAATCAAGAAGCACATAAATTATGCACATCAATAAAAACATGGCACTATTGAACAAAAAATTCCTACTATTCCTTAAAATTTCATTCATACAGATCAAAAAATACACAGCTGACATGAAAAAAATCAAAACCCTCGCATTCCATTCCCCTGATCCAAAGAAACAGTTGCATTGAATCTCTCTCTCACACATATATTATATATTCAAAAAAACACCAATATTTCATTTGAAAAAAGACGAAGCCTTTCAACTTACCTCTATAACCCAGTCATTGTTTTAGCTGTCACAAAGATTATCTGTTTCAAACAGGCTTTAAGTATTATTTATGCTGAAACAGAGCCCTCTGCTATAGAAGATAGCCAATGAAATGGGGAAGGAAATTTGTTGGGGATCGAAAGCAAGCAGTTTTAGAAGTACAATTGGGAATAAGGGCAACATGTTTTTGGTACAACAAAGGATGGATTATGTATTGATTACCAGGTGATGGATTAATGTAAGGCCCTGGAAGATTTCAATTTCTTCCCCCGCACTTCTAAAACCCTAAGGTTTTTCATAGGTATCCAAGAAGGTAGAGAAAACCAGGGGCATTTATTCCAGCGAAGCCATATAAGGTTTGGTAATCGCACCCTCCTCAAAAATCGCTCCACCAGATCACCTTTACTATCAAGAAGTTGCAACTTCTTCGGAGCTGTATTGTGGCAAAGCTTCTTCACGCAGTGCTAAAGCAGTTGGTGGCTCCAGCTTTCGTAGCATGATGTTTGAGAGCTCTTGTCATCGCTATCTGGGTTATGAACACCAGCCACCCTGATTCCACCCACTTCCATGGTTGCCTGTTTATTGGTGAAATACCTGTTTATTGGTGAAATACAAGGATAAGAAAATTTACAGACATTTATATCAAACAATTTATAAAGATTTGATTGATGTGGGCACTTACGTATGAGAAATTCTCCAACGGATCATTAATGTTCTCTGTCCAACACCAAATACGATGGGCCAATCCTGAAGCCTCCACAATTTCTCTTCCCATATCTCCGCAATTTCTCTTCCCATATCTCTAAGCTAGACAAGGTTTTCTTAACATCCAGCCCTCTGTGATTGATAAATACATCACAATATAAGTTGCGATTGCTGTGGGAATTACATGAGGTGGAGGCTGTCGTTGTACCGATGGAGGATGAGGCGTCAATCACTTAAACTGTAGGACGAAGATCGTGAGAATGAGGAGGCGAACTTTAAATTTCTATCCCGACTTCAGTTTCAGAAGGGTTTTGGGACATGAGGGTATAGGGGATGCCATTGGCAATGCCGATTCAACTATACAAACAGAAATTGGAGTTCGTAAACTGAAATAGCCATAAACTCCATGAAACCGTAAATGGAAATAGTCATAAACTCCACAAACTCTCCCGGAAGCTCGGCGCACAGTTGTCAAGTGGAAAGTAAAACTTTTTTTTAAGGTTTTTTAATGTTTTAAAACATTTTTTATTAAATTAGACGGCTGATTTTTGTTCAGTCATCTAACAAAATATCTAATGGCTACGATTAGGAAAAAAAGGCATTTGGGGGAGTTCATTTCAGAGGGAAATGCCTTACGGCATAATTAATTGAGTTGAGTTAATTAGTTAAGGAAATTCGAATTTGAAGTCTTTGTGGGCATGCATGTTATGAAACAAGCTCAAGAAAATATAGAAAACATAGATCAACGCCTTATAATTCAGCCTCTTCGAGGGGGCATCCTCCTTTACATTACATAAATGAACAATTCTTGGATGATTCAAATGACAAAACCTCCTTTCTATATATAGGAGTGACAATATAACCTAGCCGACCTAATGCCATAATATCAAGCTATCCATGGGAGAATATGTATTGACTAGCCCAATGCTTTCCATTCCAATGGGAGGTGTTGATGTTGTACTAGGAGTCCAATGGCTACAATCCTTGGGTACAATAGCTTTAATTTTCAAGAACTTTTCATCAAATTTTCTATGGAAGGAAAGGAAGTTGAATTAAGGGGTATTACAGGGAAACCAGGAAAGATAATAAGCTCT